>SNQJ01S0220885.1:0-15089 GCA_010110895.2 Picea sitchensis | reverse complement strand
TATCTCTAGTTTATTTACACTGATTAAAATATGCCAATTTACATCATAAAATACAAGTAATGACTTAGCTCGATAGGCTAGCTTGAGTGGTTGAGTGTTTGGAGCTTCATGTAGGAGGTCTCACAGTCGATTCCTCAGGCTAACTACCTCCATTGTGCGACTCACTTAATTTCCTTCTCGGGTCAAGCGTCACAATCAACGTCAATGGTTTGTGATAGGTACCATTCACGAATGTAAGGAAGTGCCCGATGGTTTCCCCACAAGGTTTTCCTTGGAAAAAAATACTAGTCATGACTCATAGGTCAACCTCACATGCAACCTTGTGTTTAGGCTTTGGGGTTAGGTATTCAAAGTTTGAGTATTGAAATATGTTGCTATGGAATATTTGACATGGGTGACAATGGGCACATTGATAGTATATTTCTCGATGGCTTAGAAGATATGGTTATAAAGGAACATAAAAGATCCTAGTGGATATGTTTTCATCTTTGATACTTAACCTCCATCACTTATACAACTAGGTGATATATCTCTTAAGAGAAAATAGAGGCACACTTCTATCTAAAAATCCATGGTTGAACAATCTTGACTATGTTGTGTCATGTGATCCTATAAACATTGAATATGAGTCGAATACCAACTTTCCCAACTTCTCCAAAGGCCACAACTTATAAACATAGCATTTTAATTGATCCACTGAGTGATGGGATCTTCAATTCAAATTTCAAGCAATGTAGGATATAGAGGAAGACTATCAGTCTTCGCCATGTTCATTTCTTAGATAATGCTATCAACTATGCATTTCACAGTGTTCTTATAACTAATCTTGTGTATTTATTGTGTAATGGTGTTGTCAAAAAATTCTAGAGTAATAGAGGGGACTGTGAGTGAATACCATGCTTGGAATGTCATGTGCCATTTTGTATTAGTAAAATCACAAGAGAAGAATTTTAGCTGTTGCAAAAGTAAATAAAGAAATGAACATAAATTCAGTGACAAAAATTCAAGACCATCATCGATTAAATTCTAAGAATGCTTCTTCTTTTTATAGGTCTCTAGTGAATTTGATGACCTTGTTGACTTCCTCAAACGACGTATCTATCACATAAATTTGTCAGGAATATCTTTCCTTGAGAGCTACCCAATGTTGGCACTAGTGATGGTAGCTCTCTCTTTCACATGAAGTCCCTTAGAGCAAGTGTTCATCCTTGCAAGTGAGTCTATTGGCTACCATATATCCATAAAGAAAGTCACTTGTTGTTTATTTTGATTGGGGAATGTTGAAACTTTTGTTGATTTTAGTCATTTGTGTGAATAATGTGTAGGATGTGTTTGTTGGATTTTTCACCGGCAAGTCATGGTTGTTTGTCTTTGGTAGATGTGAAATGCATGGATGAAAATGCTTGATAACTTCCATGCTAGGAATCGACAAACAATCATGCACCCTGCAATAGAGTAATAAATGTTGTATAGGTTGGGATATACACCATTGGATCTGAAATGCTTCAAATCCAATAATATACATCCCAACCTATACAACATTTATTATTTTGTTGCTAGGTGCATATTGATTGCCCCAATATTCGATGATAAAATAATATAATGATAATAAATAATAACCAAAACATTTGAGCATTAATACTCTTGACATGCTCAACAAAATCCATGAAAACACCCCACAAGGGTTGCCATGGCACTAAGACGAGTAAGAAAGGTGGTCTTTTAATCCACACAAGTTCCTATAGGCTACTGTTATTTCCTATTAAACAAATTGCATAGGGATTAAAAAACAACAAACCATACATTAATGTATAGATCTAGTGCCCAACAATGAGTGTTGGACACCACACATAATACTTGGAATAGGCATTCCATAATATTAGAAAAATATAAAATAGAATAAAATATTCATGTTTACTTATGGCAATATGTTTTTATTTAACGATCAAAGTTTCGTGGATGGAGATTGAAATACCATAGAAGAATATTAACCCCAATGTATCGAACTTTTATAGGAATAAAAACAAGTATTGTTTCATATTAATCGACAAGACAAAAGCAATGTGCCATCAACGATCATCTTATCCTTCGACCAATTGACCTTCACATAATACATCAATAAAATACACGCCCTTACATTCGCTTCGTTATCCTATCGTCCACAAAGTAAAGAGTATTTTTATTTATTTATGACAATATATTTTTATTTTGTGATCAAAGCTCCATGGATAGAGATTGTATTACCATAGGTCCCTCCAATTTATCAAGCATTTAGAGGAATAAAAACAAGCAATGATTCATAGTAGTCCCTAAGAAAAATGCAATATGCCATCACTAATCACCTTATCTTTCAACTAACTAGCCTTCACATCATACATCAATAGAATTTGCACCTTTATGTTCCTTCATTATCCTATCATATGTAGAGTAAGGTGTATTCTCATAAAGATGTCGCTATTTCATCAGAGCATGAATCATTACAAAAAGGGTGTATATTACATGTGGTTAATGGAGATCATCGAGTGAGTTGCAAGATTGTTTCATTTTTGCATGCAAATCGTCTTCCTTTACAAAAACAAGAATTAGTTTTCCTCATCTTCGTCTTCCTCATCTTCATCTTTATCTCCAACCATTGTGAAACTTTTTACTACCTCTTTGTGCATTGTTCCAATTTCTTCACTCCATCTTTTCTTTTTTTTCTTTTTTTAATCTAAAACATACCACTTCAGCTTTGTATTGTATACCAAAAAAAGGTTTTATAGTAGAAATTGGTGAGGACCTATCTTAAAGGAAACCGGATTCCCTACTAGGTGACTATCATCACAATTTTCAAGCCAATTATAACGAAGTTTTTCTCATCAAAATAATCACAAAAAAGATATTAAGTGAAATAAGTGCCTACATCTATCCATGATAACATAAAACAAAAAAAACATAAACAAACCGCATATTAAACACTTGGAAATTAGGTATTCTGCTGTTTCACCACCTCCATTATCTTCGCTCCATCTTTTTATTAAAAACTTTACCATAATATTTTTTCCGGCGCATCATCACCTTTTTCAATCCATTATCTTCGCCCCATCTTTTTATTAAAAACTTTACCATAATATTTTTTCCCGCACATCGTCACCTTTTTCAATCTTAAGACTTTTTTGCATTCCCCTTATACTATTTAAAAAATATGCTAATGTTTTTATATTCAATAATAAAAAATAAAAACGTGTTGAAAGCCTTGTGAAATTAATATTTCCGACATTAAATAATATTGATTGAAATTAATATTTACTTACTGAGAAGCATAAATCATTCCACTAACAAAAAGCTTCCACCGAGACCTGCATAAATAGGTGTAATTACAAATGTAGCCCTGAGATTTAGGGTAGTCATGGTCATCAATGAGTGTGGAATTACGTGTAATTACACTAACTGAACATGGACTTATGTGTAATTACACTAAATGGAATAAAATATGATTAGACATGAGTGTCATTATCGTCAATGATCTACTCGAATTAAAAATTTTGTGAAAAACCGATAATAAATGTAAACAGAGTAATAAATAAAAAGTTCTATGTCCCCCAATGTAAGGACACCGTAATCTAAACTTTTTGTGAAAAACTGATAATAAATGTAAATAGATTAATAAATAAAAAGCTCTATGTCCCCCCAATGGAAGGACACCGTAATCATAATCGCTGGCTAAATACAACATTCAAATAATTTATTTAAGATGGACTCGATAATTTTTTATTTGGTTATTGTATTATAAATTGATATTATTTTTATATTGTTAGTAAGTATGGAGTATAAGTAAATCCTGATCAAAATGAAATTTGAGACCTCTTTTACATGTTTCAAGACGAACTTATTATAAATTGATATTGATAATGTTAATTTTATTTATTAATTTATGTTTATTAAGCTAACATGTTTTAGATTTAATGATATTAATTTATGTTTATTATGTATAACATGTTTTAGATTTAATGATATTAATTTATGTTTATTATGTTTACATGTTTTAGATTTACAATCCAATAGGATAAATATGATAAAAATATTGTAACATAAATGTAACTCTTATTTTATTTTATCAAATATCAATTTCAAAAATAATATAATATTATAATAATTAATAATAATAATCAATTTTAATCAAAATATATATGGAANTAAAATAAATATATTTAATAAATAAAAAAGAAAAAAAACTTAATTAAAAATAAAAAAAAAGATGTAGTAGATTTAGATATGTATAAAAATATTACATATATATATATAAAGATGTGGTATATGGTTGTGAAGTTTGAGGTTGTTATTGAAGAATTATAAAGAAAAAATGAGTAAATTCAAAACTATTTTGTAATTTATAATTTCAAAATTAAAAGCAATACACCCTATCCTATCCTCCTCGTCCAAGAAAGTCTTTCCCCTAGTGAGAGCATGGCCATGACTAGGTACCTAATGTACAAGAACAAGATCAACAACATGGAAGACAAGAGGCTTCCTAAGATTGCTTCAAACTCCACTCAAAACCACTTGTTGTTAAAGTGGAGTTGGCATAAAGATGCCACGTCTTGGCTAAATCATTGGGGAATAAAGGAAGAAGTCACTTTGCAAAATAATGATAATATTAAACATATTATTACATCTCAATTGGAAGAGAAATTGTGTTGTGATAAATAATTAGAGAATAAAAGAAAATTAAGATACTATAATGAGGCAATCAATCCTAATTTAGAAGATCAAAAGTTTCTCTATGTTTTGAGNGATAATATTAAACATATTATTACATCTCAATTGGAAGAGAAATTGTGTTGTGATAAATAATTAGAGAATAAAAGAAAATTAAGATACTATAATGAGGCAATCAATCCTAATTTAGAAGATCAAAAGTTTCTCTATGTTTTGAGTAGCATAAAGAAGAAAATTAGCATTGTTAAAATAAGAACAAACTCTAAATCATAGTCATCAATTCAAAAAAACGCTCTGCTAGGGTTTGACCTAGCGCTTTCGAATCTGGCTAGGGTTTGAACGACATGTCTCATTGTTGCTCTCTGTTGCCGCCCCAAGCGGGGCAATCATGCTCCCAAATGATGGAGGGTCGCGAGGCACCTCCTACAGTCAGGTGGTGTCGCAAAATCCTCCAGGAGGAAGATTTCGTCGACCCACCGCCGGACCAACGCTCATGCATCTTCTTCGAGGGGGCTTCCAAGGGCAAGGAAATGGACATCGACTTTGGACCAACACATGCCAAAGCAACATGCCCCTGGGCACTTGGGAAGTGCATACCACAGGCACCTTCGACATCGAAATATGTCATTAGCACACCCAGAATTGAAGAATAGAAGCAATACATGCGGGACTATGAGCTGGTAGGCAAATTTCTAGGTTTACGACCCTCTGAACGCGAGCTCATCAAATGGATTCATCAATGGTGGAATCCCAAAGGACATTAGGACCTACAACTAGGCTCCAAGGGTTTCTTTACCATCATTTGCCATAACCTAGAGGATCACAATTGCATATTTGATGGAGGATCGTATTTCTTCAACTCTATCGGCCTCTTTCCGTGCTTCTGGACGGAGAAGTTTAGCCCAGAAAAAGAATACTTTGTGCATGCCCCAATCTGGATACGCCTATACTCTCTCTCGTAGGAGTTTTGGTTAGAGGAGATCCTGGCCGACATTGGCAACACCATCAGAATCTATGTAAAATCTCCAGAGGCAACCAAGTAAAGAAGGTACACCTCCTATGCACGCATCTACGTCTACCTCAACATAGCTAAGCCTCTTCCAGGATCCATCACTCTGGAATACCATGACGAGGACTGGTCTCAAACTATTGATTACAAACACATACCATTCAAATGCAGAAAATTCCACGAGCACGGGCATTTGTTTAGGGATTGTCCTCTGAATGTGATAACCAAAAGTGATAATCTTGAAACAAGCAAAGCGAAAGATGGTTTCACCCAGGTAGGGGGTCGGCGACGCTATATTGCAAAGAAAACAATGTCGATGGAAAACGAGGAAGTCCCCTCCAACAACTCCTTCGACGCCCTCCAACACATCCCTGAAGATATGGACATACCCAAGATACCCCAAAAGGAAACTGCTACCCATAGAAAAGCAAAAGACAATCTCTCGATACCCCAGTTCTGGAGCAGATCCAACCTTCTTCCCAATCCCCCTCAAAAGAGAGTGAAGCTTCTGACCCAGAGGAAGGAGAAACCAAAATGGATCTAGATGAACAAGATCTTGTCGAAATAGATATGAAAAATCTAGAGCAAGCCTACCGCAAGAAGGAACTATGCACCATTCCCCCAGATCAGCTCCGCAAAGTTTATAAAGTATTTATCAACTCCTGGGCGGGCTCAGCGGCCAGATCCAACACAGGCTTGGGAATTCAGCGCATTCAGTAGAGAGAGCATAACAAACCTCAAAAGGACAAGAAGAAAAGAGGAAGAAATTCTACCCAGAAGCTCATACAGGAAAACAATAACTTCATGGTCAACTCAAGTCAAATACACCTCATCTCTGACACCTTCCCCCCCCTCCCCTCTCCCTCCTCATCATGAAAGCTCATCTCTTGGAATATACAGGGTCTCAATGGTTGTAGTAAGCAAAGGCTTCTACGGGAAAGGATCATAGCAGAACAACCTATATTCTTCTACTTCAAGAAACAAAATGTGCAGGGGAAGAAACGAAACAAACTCTCTCTAGATGTTGGAAACAAGGACAAATGATGACCATCGATGCTAGAGGCACAGCCAGAGGTCTGGCCATTCTTTGGAATCCTCGCTCTGTAATCATGGAAAACTTCTTCTCAACTCGCTGGACAATCTCCGTTGAATATCAACTCATCGGATCTAATCAGCCTGGCATCCTTATCAACGTCTATGGGCCAACTACGCAAGGGAACAAATTAAACTTCATTCAACATTTGGAGAGGCTGACCACTCTCATAAATGATCGCACATGGATACTGGGTGGAGATTTCAACATGGTTTGCAACTTTGAGGAAAAAAAAGAGGGAATCTGCATATTAGACCCAAAAAGTGGGCTTTTCCAGGATCTACTAGACAAGCATTGTCTTGTTGATTTAGAAACCCATAATGGACTCTACACCTGGTCTAACAGGCACCCGGGTTCCCAACAGGTGGCTTGCCGGCTCGACCGCTTCCTAGTCTCAGATCTCCTCCTGATGGATGGTCACTCTATCAACGCCAACATTCTGGACACAACAGGCTCTAACCACTGGCCCATTCATCTAATAATTGATATCATAGGCTCTCTCGACCGAAATCCCTTCAAATTTGAGCGTTTTTGGCTCACACATCCAGAGTTTCAAGCCATGGCCACGACCTGGTGGCAGGAAACTGCAATCTCTCATGGCTAAAAAATGTATCGATTCCAGCAACGACTTAAGAACTTCAAACAACAACTTAAGCTTTGGAATAAACATAACTTCGGTAACATCTTTGAGGCGCAATGACATTTGAATGATCAAATGAACCTCCTCCAAACACAGATCAGGAATCATGGCCTCACGGAGGAACTCAAGGAACATTAGAACCTCTTGAAACAACAACTAGAGGAAAGGCGCTCTCAAGAAGAAGTCTTGTGGAGGCAAAAGTCTCACATATAATGGCTGAAGGAGGGAGAATGCAACACAAAATTATTTCACCGGTCAACGATCCAGAGGAGACACACCAATCATATCACTCAACTCATCACGGAGCAAGGACAAACCCTCCTAGCCCATGAAGATCTGGAAAGAATTGGTTTTTTATTACCAGAACCTGCTAGTTGAACCCCTTAGGGACAGATCTTCAAACATTGACAAGATCACCCATAACATTCTACATCTCATTACCCTATAGCAGAATGAAGCCTTTACCGGACCCATCACGATTGAAGAAGTTGACTTGGCTCTGCAAGACACCACTGAAGGAAAATCCCTAGGCCTCGATGGATTTACGACGAACTTCTTCCACTTTTGTTGGCCCATGGTTTGGGAGGAAGTCTGGGATCTCATCAAGGACTCAAGGACATTAGGTCAAGTGATCCCTACTGTCAATGCAACTTTCCTGGCCCTCATACCCAAGGAAGAACAGGTCAATCATCCTAAGTAGTTCAGAGCCATCGTTCTCTTTAATGTGATCTACAAATTCTAACTAAAGTCATTGCTAGGCACCTCAAACCCATCCTTCCATTCGTCCTCTCTCTCGAGCAGTTAGGGTATGTTGAAGGCAGGAAAATTCTCGACAATGTTCTCCTCGCCCATGAAGTCATACACTCTCTTCAGACCATAGGCAATCCAGGTATGTTACTAAATCTTGATCTCTCCAAAGCTTTTGATAAAATAAGCTGGGCATACATGAAGGTTGTTCTTCTTGCTTTTGGTTTTGCACAAGATTGGGTTAATTGGATTGTCAATATCACCTCTTCTGTCTTCTTCTCTATCTTAGTCAATGGTGTCCCCTCCCTCCCCTTCTCGCCCACTCGTGGAATATGGCAAGGGGACCCTCTATCCCCCTTCCTCTTCATAATCATGACAGAAGGCCTAAGCCGCTCCATCAAAGCCTCCAAAAATATCTAGTGGGACTACCTCTTCATGGCATAGAGCCCCCCATCTCCCATAGCCAGTTTTTCGATGACACCTTAATGATGGGCTCCCCCATAGTTCGTGAGGCCCAACGAATCCTCAGTATTCTCAATACCTTTTGTGCAGCCTCTGGAATGGACATTAATCGGGCAAAATCTCAGCTCTTCTTTTTTAACACCCTGATCCACGTTTAGCGCCACATCACCAACATCATGGGATTCACTCATAGCTCCCTTCCGTCCAAGTACCTGGGTATCCCACTCATCAACAAAGCCCTCCGCAACAACTCCTGGGAGGGGCTGCTTTCCTCAATGAGGAAAAGGCTCTCCTCATGGACCTTCTGCTCGCTCAACTTGCCCAATCACCTCATCCTCCTCAAGTCGGTTCTTCAAGCCCTTCCCATATACTCCTTCTCAACTCTGGTAGCCCCCAACTTCATTCTAACTTCCATCAAATCACTTCAAAGGAACTTTCTCTGGGTAAGTGCAAAAAATGAGAAAAAAATAGCCCTGATCAGTTGGGAAAAGATATGCAGGCCTAAATCTATGGGTGGGCTTGGCTTGCGTGACCCTACCGTTCTCAGCAAAGTTCTAAGCGCTAAGATTTGGTGGAGATGGCTAAAGTGCCCTAAAGACCTTTGGGTTGTACTTTAGAGGAAAAAGTATGCTCCAGACATTGAGGAAAAACAGTTGATTCAATGTGATGATAACACATAGGGATCCTTGATTTGGAACACATCAAATCAAAGCCACTCCTTGATAGTCGACCGTGCCTTCTCGGAAATCAGAAATGGGAGAACAACATCCTTTTGGAAAGACTCTTGGCAACAATGGCCTACGCTAGACCGACACCCCATTGTCGAAGCCCTTCTCGACCCCACCATGCAAACAAGCTTACTCACGGTCACATATTACTGGAAAAACGACCCCCTAGGGGCCATGTGGCACCGTTGGAAGTCCACCCATACATAAATTCATCTGTCAGCGCACGTGGATCTCCAGGCTTGGCACGAGACTGTCTCTTCCAAAAAAATCCAGATTCATCCAGGCAAGGATAATCTGAGATGGGGACACTCCTTGCAAGGCACCTTCACCATCAAAGAAGCCTACAACCTCAAGACCAACCAACTTCTTCCAACCAAAGAGAAAACTAGACAAAAATTTGGGGCATCAAACACTAGTCTAAAATCAACACCTTCCTATGGCTTGTTTCCATAAAGGCATCCTCACCTGGAACAATCTAGCAAAAAGAGGATTTGTTGGGCATTTTGTCTACCCTCTTTGCAGAAAGGACTCTGAGACACAAAATCACCTACTCAATCTATGCACCTACAATACTCTAATTTTGGATCACGACGCCTTACTCATGCGCACCACTGATCGAAAATGAGAAGGCCTCAAGGAAACTATTGAAGGATGGCGCGACTCCATTTTTCACTCTCCAATTCTCAATCACATTAGGCAGCTCCTTCTAAGCTTCATCATCTGGCAGATCTGGAAAGAATGCAATAGAAGAATCTTCCTATCGACCCAATTAGACTGCAAAATCATATGGAACTTCATCCAGGAAAGCATCAAATAAACCATCCTCCTACAGGCCTGGACAGAGGAGGATCTAAATTTCCCTCCTCAGGAAAACAAATTTCTGAACAATTGGGTCACTAACATTCAACCTCAAACATAGGGGAAAACTTAGGAAAGGAAATTTCTAGACAATCCTTCACATTGGTCCCCCCCTTTCCTGGGGTATATCAAGCTAAACTTTGACGGAGCCTCCAAAGGCATTACAAGACCTACAGGCTTCGGGTTCGTCCTTCGCAACAACCATGGGAACATACTGCTAATCAGAGCTGGCATCATTGGTCATAACATAAACAATGTAGCTGAGCTTTGGGGACTCATGAAAGGGCTATAACTTGCCCAAGATTGCGGCCACCATAAGCTGATAGTAGAAGGGGATTCTAAAATCATCCTCAACCTTCTGGAAAAAATACTCAATGGAGCGGATACAGACCAAGTTTCCCCATGTTGGTGACTCACCTTCGGATTAACCACCATCGCAACTACCATCAAACCGCATATGGTCATAATCCATTCACATGTAAGGAGGCAAGCCAACCAAATAATGGACCATCTCGCTAATAGGCGAGTAGCCCTCGAAGGACCAAACATCATCTTCACTTCCCACATTGATCACATTCTTTTCCAGGACTGCATCAACAAGGCTCTCATCTCGGATAGTCCCTTGGATGGAGTGTTAGTGCGCAACACTTGGTCATTGGAGGAGCTGACATCTGCCACCTCTCTGCGGGACATGTGATCGGCACATGCCAGCCCCTCCAAAATTTATCACGACGTCCCTCCGAAATTCATTTCTCCTTATAACTCCAGCCACCCTCCACTACTATAGTGCATCCCCTGCTGGCTATTCAATTCATAAATGGCGAAGGACGGCTTACCAGTACCTCTGCGCGTGTGGGCATTTAGTCTGCAGTCACCATATTATGTCGATGGCTCACCTCTGCGTACTCCATTCCTGTTCCTCTTTCTTGGAAGCTCCTGCTCCAAGGCGATATCCCTGGTTCCCTTGGTCGATTCTCTATTCTCGCCTTCGACGCTATCCCTGGTTCCCTTGGTTGATTCTTTGTTCTTGCAGGATATGCCTCGACAAAGAGGAAATCCCAAAATGGTGCCTCTCTGGTATCGAAGCAGAGCAGCCATGGCTCAACGCTCGTTTGTGCTTGCACCACCCCCTGACTCCTCACCTCCGATGTCTGCTCACCCCTCCCCGAAACATCCAAGCCTCCTGTCATTGTCTTTGCCTTGGGCATGCAGGGTGGAATGATTCGACCTGCAAAGGAATTCGCTAAGCTTTGCACCCGGTCCTATTTTGAACATCACTTCACCTTCACAACCTTCTTTGGCGCAACCATCTCCACTCACCTCGCCACCCTCCACCCACTCCGTTCTCGTGCCATCTTCCTCCCTTTCTGCTCCTACGCCACCGCCTTCTCCCCGCGACTCACCACCACCTTATTTTCCTCTGCCATTGTTGGAATACCTCCACGTTCATATGGACGAATTCTATATGAAGGAGGAACAACCTATTCCAACGCCTCACTTATGCTCGAATGGTGCATCGTGTGCCTCATACTCGTATGCTTCCTGCTCTAGGTACCGAGACTCAGTCTCGATTCTCGAGGACCTGGTATTCTCTATCCGTCAATACATTGACGATCTTCGCTTTCGTATGGAGCACCTCAGCCAACGCACAGAGCAATTGGAAACTCGGTTGGCATTCATGCTTCGACCCATGCAAGCGTAGGATTTGGACATCGCTGCACCAGTGGGCGCTATACTTGCTTTGACACCACAAATGGACAATGCAGGCAACGTGGCCTTCACTCGAGACGTGGGCAAGCGAGCCAGGGAAGATGAAACCAGCAATGCGCGCCACAGACCATGAGAATCGGAGAACAATTGGGTGTATGCATGCATGTTTTTCTATTTCCGGCACCTTTAGTTTATATGTTGGTCAGAGGACAACCTTTTTTAGAATTTTGTCAATTATCTACCCATAGGGATGGTCGAATCGGTTTCCCTATGGGGCGATTCAGACATGAATGTTTAAGATTTCTCTAGCATGTTAGGACCTTGGTTGAGCTGAATTGGTTTCCCTTCGGGGTAATTCATCACACTTTTATCTCTGATATCATTGTGGATACTATAATTTTGCTTCATGACAGGTAATATATAGTTTCTTACTTACAAAAAAAACAAAAATAAGAACAAACTCTCATGAGCTCCATGGTGAAACAATGCATTGGACAATTCCTAAGAGGTAAGGGGTCAAAACAATTTGTCATCTTTGTGACATTAAGAGGGTTGAGGATGAAAAACACTTTCTCTTAAAATGCCCTACGTAGACCAATACTAAATCACAATTTCAAAACATTTGTTACAATACCAACCTTCCTAACCTTTTAACTCATCAAAATTATGGTGATTTAGGAACACTTCTCTTAAAGCTTTTTGAGCATAGAAATAAAATTCCAAAGAAAATCAAGTAATTTATTACCTTTCTTAAGGTTTGATAAACCATAGTTGGTCTCAAAATATGTTGATCATCATCATCATCATCATCATTGTCATCGTCATATATATCTAAGGAAGAATCTTCTACTTTCTTGTTTGGTTCTATGCTTGGGATTGTCTAGTTTCAGATTTCACTTATGGAGCTCAACAAGGGTCGTGGGATTTTGATCTCTGCTTGTGTTGCCTAATACCGAGTTGTTACTAACTCTAGTTCGACATTTTTGCATTGAGGCATTTGTTTAGTGGGTTTTCCTCTGTGGTTATGTTGGAGGTTTTTTCATGGGTGAAGGTTTGGCTTGGTTTTAGATTTATTTTATTAAACAACCCCTCTAGAGATCGATGGGGCTCATGGGCTTCTGGAGCCTGGTTGTGTTGCCTATGTGAATTGTCTTCTTCTTTGTGCTTCGGAAGGTGGTTACTGGTTTTGTTTATAGGGGTGGTCATTGGATCTTGTTCAACCTTCTTTCTTTATGAGTGGAGGTTGGGACTTGGAGTTGTTGGCACAACATGAGATTCTAGTGGTGCAACTCATTCTGAAGAGGTCCCCGCTAACTTAGGGGTAAGTGCAATTGTTGTGCTTGTTTGTCAGTTTCATGTATGTGCATTATTTCCTTTTTGTTCTAAATTGAATGTTTATTGGTTCTTTTTGGTTGTGGCATTTGGCTTTTTGTTCTGAAACCCATTTAGAATCTAGAAAGCATGCTAGATATCTATTTTCCAAAAATAAGTGTTTGTTCTTGCATTAATATCATGTTTAGTTGTTTCGGGCTTTTTTCGACCGTTAATTATGGTTAAAATTTAGTAAGGTGTGCTACATTTTCTATCAAAATTTCAGTTCAAAAGAGTTGTTGGTTGAAAACTACTTGGCATTTGAAGTTTTATTTGTTCAAAGTTTGATTAGATCATAGAATTTCATAGATGTTTTGTTTAGTTTTTGTTGGGAATTGAATAGGAGGATTTAAAGGTTTCTTTGTTGAAATTTCCTAAATTTTGATTTTCCCGAAGTGTCTCCAGTTGTGTACGAGATTCCCGAAGTGTCTCCAATTCTTGTTGTTGAAGCTTCATTTTCCCCTTCATAGCCTCCATTTCACACTCGCTGCAATGGCCAATCGGCTAGCTCCGTCTCCACGTGGAAAGATACGAGATGGAAGTGGCTAAGCTGCAAGAGCGAAATCTGAAGAAGGGACGATTGAATAACCATGTGTAACAGAGGAGAGAGCAATTGATAGGTGAATTCCAAACATTGTCCATCACCTTGCCTTCACCAAAATATAATGGCCAAGAATTGGCATCCAAAAGAGCATGCGCGAGGAACTGCAGGGTCGTGAATGAGAATAATGTGATGTCCATGGAAAACAATGATCCTCTGAGTCAAAGGTTTGTGAGGTACTTTTAGTCGATGATAGTTATCTTTTGATTTTGAAATGGAATGAGATTGAAGAGAGCTTATCACATTTCTAGTCACACAATTGTTTGTGCGTAGATCAATCTTTGGCTAAGTGAAAATTTTCCTTTTGAAAGATCAATTGTTGACTAGTTCTAAAATGCAATGAGAATCTTTGAAGCACATGAGACTTATAGTTACAATAATGTTTGTGTTTGCATGATTATCTACGAATATATATTTATGCAATAGTGCAGATGTCCAAAACTACTAGGCCTTTAAAGAGTTGTGTTATTAGTGGTTCTTTGATTCCTTTGAAAGAATTGTATCTTGTGTAATCGTTGTGTTGTATTGATTGTGATATCTGATAGCTAGTGTTAGAGATAAGTAGTGAACTAGAAAACTAAGTGCTATTGCCTTGAAGCAATATGCATAAAAAATTATGCTCATCTGTTAGATAACATTTGCAAGGAATGTTGGAGAGAAGGATTGCACTGTTTTCTAATGAATGTTGATACTAAAATAAGCTCATTGAGACTATTGTTCATGACTACTTTTTCTATTGTGACAATAGGCCCATTAGTGTATCAATTCAGTGATTTTATGCACATCTACAATTACATTTTTGTTCCTATAAGTATTGAGTCGCCTTTCAATTATTTGGCCACTAGTATTCTTTTGAATAAAGATAGTTTTAGTGACTTGTAGCAGTTATTAGACCCCTATTACAATGGTCATGGCTTTGTGGGGAAAAAATGGTGTTTTAGAGACACATGTCAAGTCTAGTGGTTCTTTGATGGTGTGAACAAACATTGCATTTAGGAAGGTACCTATTTTGAACAAATTATTTATTTTTTATTTGACAAACACTAGGAAATTTTATATTAATAAAAGTTGTACCCAAGGCTCATAGCAAGGTTACAAAATATTTATGGCTTTGGGATTCAAATAGAGTTGTCAGTGCCTTATTTTCCAAGTACATAAAATACTAAAAGTAC
>SNQJ01S0220884.1:6224-21313 GCA_010110895.2 Picea sitchensis | reverse complement strand
GTTGATCCTGGGAAGGACACGTGGTGCAAGATTATCATTTTGCTGACTCGCAGGATGGAGCAGTCAAAGAGAAGATTCATGAGGACTCGCAAAAATCGAAGTCATGAAATGATCTGGGCCATTTGTTATAGAAGGACATGTGGCGTAGGATTAGCATGGAGAAAGTCATTTCGAAAAAGATCAAGTGAGAAACGTCGATAGTCGAGGTCCCAAAATATTGATATTCATCTGGGCCATCCGATTAAAGGGGATGCATGGCACTTGATCCAAGAGATCGTGATTTCGCAACTCAGAGGTTTGAGCATGGAGCACAACATGAGTTCACGAGATGTGAAATCACAATGCGCCTGAGAGTTGGGGCCACGATCACAACTCACGGTCATATGGAAGCAAGGCCATAAAGAAAGGGAAAGCGCCTGTCGAGCAACGAGCGACTGAGATTGTTCAAGAAAATGATCGTGGCTGTCAAGTTCAAAGAAAATACGAGAGTCGATCTAGATGAGTCATTTCACGAGATCAAACATCAGGATATTTGAAATCAAGGGGAGTGAAGACTCCCGACAGGTGAAATCTTGAAATTTCATATGGGGGATGTGTAAGGTCATGGCCCGATGTCACATGGGGTGATGGAAAGGAGTTGCGCAAAAGGATGAAGCACCCAAGTTGGTCACAGAGAAAGAGCTGCGTGGCCTTGAGGCGTCAGAATTGACTCAAAGGAGATGTGAGCTCGTATGGGACAATTATGGGTGTCAAGTTTTTCCCGATCCTGAAGAAAGTAGTTACTAGAAATGGGGGGAGGTAGTTGAAACCTCATTTCACCCCATAAATGGAAAGCATGGAAAATATTTCTGTGGAGGTAGACTATCAACCCAAGGTTCCCCTGTCAATGGATTTTCCTACAAAGCCCATACTGATCTGATCTTTTAGCTTGACAGAAGAAATTGCAGATGCCGAACCTTGAATGCAATAACCAGATCAATGACCACAGTTCATTGTGGGGACGCAACATGCTTGGCCGATAATTTTATTGAGCAGTCCCGCAATGGAAACCATGGTATAGGGAATGCACTACATGGTGAAGCATAGTGGATTGCGTGCCCAAAAACAGTTTGAACCTAAACCACCTCCGAGCGGCCCCACAATCGCATGTTTATATGACATCTTATCCCAAGAGCAGCAAGTGGCCATGCCCCTGAGCATTAAGTCTCATTCAATCTCCAAGGAAAAGTAGTTAATGGAAGGTAGGTTGGTGGTTGAAACCTCGGCTCACCCCATAAATGGAAGGCATGGAAGGCCCAACTGTGGGGACTGAACCATCAACCCACGATACCCCTCCGAGCAGATTTCCCTGCAGACCCATGCTGATTTGAGCTCATGTCTGACAGAGGAACGCACGTTCAATCTGACATAAGAAGTCACCGATGCAAAGCTTTGATTGTAGTGATCATATCACACTCCTAATAGTCAGGGATTGTTCTGAGTATAAATAGATAGTTTTGATATTTTTTTATGGTCGATGGTAGAGAAAATATCATGTATGGTAAAATTTTAATGAAGCTTTTGGTTCTCTGGTTATGCGTTGTAATCTGATATTTCTTGTTTAATGACAATCATCTTTCCCGCCCCCTCTTTTTTCCCTCTGAAGCTGAAAGAGTTCATGATTGACTGATTCACATGAATTATTGTGACTGTATTATGATGAAAGTTTGGTTATAGTGTTGTTATAATTCCTTTCAGTTTCTTTTAGATTTGAATTCAAGAAGATCTTGTGTTTAAGTATTTCCTCTTTGGGATGCTAGAAAACCTGATGTCCGTGGCATACCTCTACACTTTTCTCGCTAAAGTCTTCCCTATACTCACCCTTACTCCGACTTACTGAGTGAATTTAGTTAAGACCTCACCTGCATGTGCATACTAGTCAAGTTATCTGAGTTAAAACGAAATCATCTTGAGTCTGCGCCCATTTGACCTCTTTAAAACCAACCTGTGACATAAAACTATGATGGGTACTGGGCTTACCTCCAACACAATCTGTAGGTGAATTCTGGTGCTAACATTTCTGGTGCCGTTGTTAGGGACAAATTGAATATTTTCCCTGGGATTGAACGACAAAGCTTACTGATTCTAAAGGTGCATCAGAACTCAATACATTGAAGATTGCAATTGTGCACCTAGCGACTCCATTGTTTTGAATCCACCGTTTCAGTTCTGGATCCTAAAGGCAAACACACGAGGTCCACTTCACTGTTGCCTCTAGCAATGCCTGAAGATGACCCAGAGGAAATTATCAGAAAGGGGAAGACCGCTCAAAAAGGTACCTCCATTGCTGTACCAAGTTCTTCTGATAATTTGCATTATCCCCCTTTACCCACTCCCGTAACTGTTTATGATTCTCCTATTATACAAACTGTTGGAGTTTCAAGAAATTTAAGTTTTGGGATTTTTCCTGCCGATTTGTCCCCTCCTATTCTTGGTTTGGAAGGAGAAATCTTTGACACCCCTTTCTTCCGCGAAGTTGTGAAGTGGAAGGAGAACGCTTTGATCTTAGAAGACTTTCCTACTCCAGAATTTACTACTCCTCCTCCTATTAGAGTTGCTACAGTTACAAAAGAGGAAACCTCTGTTACCCCTATCCCCTCATATTTATCTCCTAACGCTCAACCTTTTCCTTTTTCTCCCAGAAGCACAACCCCAGTCTCGCTTGTACGAACTCCATCTCCTCCTGTTTATCCTCAAGCTCACGTCCAAATGGCTAGTGTTAATCCTCCTAGGAACATAATGGACAAGATATTGGCTGCTAGATATGCCCCTCTGGTCTTACCTCAACCTATGAATGCGCTCCCAGCCACAGACTACCTTAAGTACATGCCCCAGTTCACAGGGGAGGGAGACACAACTGCAAAAGAGCACCTTGCATCCTTTTATATATTTGCAGAGATTCAGGCCATCGAGAATGAAGATGTGTGGATGAGAGTTTTTGTACAGAGCCTTGATGGTGATGCCAAGGATTGGTTTAAGGACTTGCCTTCCGGATCTATTGATGGTATTGCTTCTATGGATGATTCCTTCTTAAGACATTAGGGAAATAAAAAAGATCTCCTTTATTATATTACAGAATTTGGGGCACTTAAGAGAGAGGAGGGGGAATCTGTTTCAGACTTCTCGAAGAGATTTAATAAAATGTATAAAAAGATTCCAGCCGAATTTAAGCCTACATAAATCTCTGCCAAAATGATGTATGCTAATGCTTTCAGCTATGAATTTTGCCTCCTTTTGAGAGAAATAAGAGCTACCTCTTTCGCTCATATGAAAGATGCAACCCTTGAAGTAGAATCCAATATATTGGCAGCTTGCAAACTTAGGGGTAAAGATGATAGAGATAGGGGATAAGGTAGGTATGAAACCTCGACTTCTAGTTCCTCTGTCGCCCCCCCTCAAACAAATGAAATGACTAAGCTACTAAAATCACTTTCTTCTAGAATGGAAAAGATCGAATTATAAGGAAAGCAGAACTATAGAAATCCCCAAAATTATGATAACAGAGGTAACTATAGGAAGCCTAACAATACTCCTCAGATTATCCAAAGAGACCAGAGAGAAAGATGATTAGAAAATCCATACCCCTCTCCAAAATAATTTTGTTTCTAATGAAGAAGAAGAGGATGAATACCTTGATCCCGAAATCCACTATCTTGGGGACACCTCCTCTTTTCCTCACCTAACTCAGTCTGCATACGAGGAATCTCTCATGGATAGTCAGCTGAATGAGTTGAGAAAAGTTGACAAGTCCAACGACAACCCCAAGAGATATAACCTCAGGTCCAAGAAGAAAGAAGGAAAGCCTAATTTTCCTAAGCAGCCTACCAGAGCAGAGAAGCCTGCTGAAGATGTAGCATATGAAAGAAAAGGTAAGAAAGTTTGAACTCCCTCTCAAGTGGCCATAAATCATGTCCCATAAGTGAAAGAAATCATAAAGCCTACATCCCCTTTTAATTTTGAGCATGAGGTTTAGAATATTAGTATCTCTGTACCCCTTTAAGAGCTGGTCAAGCATGAATATTTCAAAAGGAGCCTCTCTAATATGTTGATGCTTGAACCCACATTTCATCCCACAGACTCAATTAATTTTCAAGATGAAAAGACAACAATTATCTTAGGTCCTCTAATAGAATACAGAGATGATTCATCCCCTCCCTTCTATACATCGCTGAATATACATGATAAGGTGATGCATAATTGTCTGATGGATTCAGGGGCATCTCATAATCTCATGTCCAAAATTCTATGGAAGAACTGGGATTGGAAATCACAAAAACTTACCATGAATTGTATTCCTTTGACTCCAGGAAAGTGCAATTTCTTTGGGTTATTAAATACCTAGTTGTGACCTTGTTTCAACTACCCATGAAAAGTGTGGTTATGGACACTGTAGTGGCTAATGTTCCCCCCAAGTTTGGCATGCTTTTGTCAAGATCTTGGATAAAAAGACTTGGAGGAACCTTGCAAATGGAACTCACATATGCCACTATTCCTGTGTTTTGGGGGGAGCATAGAAGACTTTACAGGGAAGCCTAGCTAGCATATAATATTAGTGATGAAGCAAACCCCACCAATCATCCTATATTTTCACTTGACATTGATTTGGGGTCTAGTTTGTTACAACTCACTGATGTTCCTGAAGATCCTCTTGAAATCAGAAAGCCACCTATTTCTTTTTGTGAAATACCTTCCCCAACTACTTCTATGTGGAAGATGTTCTTTAACGGAGCCTCTTCTAGGGAAGGTGCTAGTTCTAGAGTGGTTTTTGTGTCACATTTTCAAGAAGCCATACCTTTTTCATATAAACTAGAATTTGAAGCTACCAACAATGTGGCAAAGTACAAGGCTCTTGTTTTGGGTTTAAGGGATGAAAAAGACATGGGGATTGAAGAGCTAGCAGTATTTGGAGATGTTGAACTAATTGCTCATCAGGTCAAAAATGTTTATCAAGCCAAGCACCCTAGGCTTAAGACTTACAAAAATGAGGTGTGGGACCTAATTGACAATTTCTTCTTAGTTTTCAACAATTCATTTATTCCAAGAGAGGAGAATACTATGGATGATTCTTTGGCTGTCTCAGTGGGCCATTTCAAAACCCCACTACCCCTTAAGATGAAGTATGATGTTGAGGTAAGATATAGGCCCTCTTTACCTGACATTATCAAGCATTGGAAGGTGTTCGAGGATGATCTTGAAATTAGAAAATTTCTTGAGTCTGTTGATGAGTTCTTTGCATTACACATTGATCAAGATCATGATTCCAAAGGTGAACCTCACGGTGATGTATTTTTAAATAAATTTTCCAATCACCATATTGTTCAACTTCCTAGCAACCACATTCAAAAGGGACTAGTTCCTTTAGAAAGATTGTTGGATGGGAATGATGTGGCAGTAAAGTTTAAAGGCCCAATTGAGGATTTTGATGTAGCTGAGTGCAATATGGGTACTAAGGAGGATCTAAAGTTTGTCAAGTTGTCAAGCAGCCTGTCAAGGGAGAAGAGAGATGAGTATGCTGAGCTATTAAAATAATTTTCTGATGTGTTTGCCTGGACCTATGAAGACCTCATAACATACAAAACATCTGTCATTGAGCATAAGATCCCATTGAAAGAGGAGGCCAAACCATTTAGGCATAAATTAAGACCAATAAATCCTATCCTGGTGCCTATTATGGAAAGGGAGGTAAAGAAGATGATGGACACCCAAATCATTGTCCCTTTGAGATATTCTGAATGGGTGGCCAACTTGGTTCCAGTAAGGAAAAATAACAGAGAAATCAGACTCTGTGTTGATTTCAGGAACCTGAACAGAATCTCTAAGAAGGACAATTACCCTTTGCCAAATATGGAACACATATTGCAAAGAGTGACAGGAACATCCAGGATATCCATGATTGGTGGCTTTAAAAGCTACAATAAGATCTTTGTCCTGCCTGAAGACAGAGAAAATATAGCCTTCACCACTCCTTGGGGCACATTCATGTATGCCAAAATGCCCTTTGGATTGATGAATGCACATTGCTTTATTTGGATAAAGAGATAAATTTTTGGTCATCTATCTAGATGACATAACAATCTTCTCCAAATCTAATAAAGAACATTGTCAACATATAAGAAATTTCTTCTCGAAATGCAGAAGGTTTGGTCTCTCCCTAAATCCCAAGAAATCTTTATTTTCCATGCAGGAAGGAAAATTGTTGGGACACATTGTATCGGCTGAAGGGGTCAGGATTGATTCAAGCAGGGTAGAATATATTCAAGCCTTATCACTTACCATATTCAAGAAAGAAGTTCAGTTTTTCCTGGGCAAAATCAATTTTCTGAGAAGTTGTTTTCAAATTTTGCTAAATTGATGAAGCATATCACAACCATGCTCAGGAAGGGGAACGAAGTAGAATGAACTGCTGAGTCTAGATAATCCTTCAACTAAATCAAGAAGGCACTGACTAAAGCACATGTGCCAATTAACCCTGATTATTCCAAGGATTTTATGATTTTTTCCTTTGCTTCATTTGACAGAGTGGTTGTTGTTTTACTACAAAAGAATGATGTAGGGCTGGAGCAACCTATTTCTTTTTTCAGAAGAGCACTAAGAGATGCATAAGTAAGATATGACATCATGGAGAAGTAGGCCTATGCCTTGGTGAAATCCATCAAGGATTTCATAGTCTATGTTTTTCATTCGAAGATCATTGCATATGTTCCTTAAGATGCTGTGAAGGACATCCTCATCCATCCTGACATAGACGGGAGGAGGAGCAAGTGGATTGCGAGAATATTTGAATTTGATCTGGAAATAAAACCCACCAAGCTAGTTAAAGGCCAAGGTTTATCCAAGATGTTGGTTGAATCTAATTATAAATATTTGGAGGTTAACTTCATCAACACTTGCTCAAAAAATCGACAGGCTAAAGTGTCTGATAAAATCCTTCAGGACAACGCCCCATTGGCAGAATGCGCTTGGTACAAAGATATTATATATTTTATGCAAAGGTTGCGACCTCTATATGGAATGGGGAAAAGAAAAGAAATATATTTAAAGCTCAAATCAATTAGATATTGCCTTATCGACAAGATTTTGTATTGGAAAGACCCTCTAGGAGTGCTTTTGAGATGTTTAGACCCACAAGAGGCCCAAAAGATTATGTTTGATTTTCATGATAGCCTATGTGGGGGGAATCACTTCTAGAGAAACACAACCTATACAATTATCAGGGTTGGGTACTTCTAGCCTACTCTGTTCACTAATGTCTGTGCAACAATCAGGGCTTGCATCAAATGTTGAAAATTCTCTGGGAAGAAACAACTCAAGTCTCTGCCATTGAATCCTGTAGCAGCTTCAGGACCCTTTCAATAGTGGGGCCTAGAATTTATTGGGGAGATTCATACTCCTTCGAGTGGTCAACATAGATGGATATTTACTGCCAATGATTACTTCACCAAATGGATAGAAGCTATCCCCACAAGGAGTGGTTCTCACAAAGTAATCATTAGTTTTCTCGAGGATATTATAGAAAGGTTTGGTTGTCCAAAAAGAATTATCACTGATAATGTTGCATCCTTCAAGGATGAACCAATGATCAAGTTTTGTTAGCAATTCATAATTTCATTGATCCACTCTACCCCTTACTATCTGTTAGTCTCTAATTTTATCTTGGTTTAGTGAGAAACCCTTGTCCTAAACCTTCCTTACCCATTCTTCATTTTTTGTTTTCAATCGATTTCAATTTTTTGATTTTGGTATTTTGTGGTTTGCATTACAGTCTTTGATAATTTATTTAAGTTTGATTTTGAAAACACATTGTTTAAAATTGAGGTGTCTCCTTATATGCCGTTTGAATTTCAATTTTCAAGTTTTGCTAAGTTGTTAAACGCGCTACGGGAATAAGCCTATTCCCGTAGTGCCAAATAATCATGCCATGATATGCGCCTGCCATCCCGATTTCATTTTGATGACACGAATAATGGATTGAGAATTCACATGCATCCACGAAAGCTTGGCAATCATTTCCAAATCCGACGGTTTCATAATCTAATTGTTGTGTATGCGCGTAGGACTCATTTCAAATTACCCGTTGCTTGATGATCATTATATGTTACCTGATCGAGTTGGATTATTTTAGGCTTGTAGTGAGGAATGCAGGTATCCATTTGAAGCAACGGTATACATTAACAATTGCAGGTGCCAAATTTGGAACCTGAGGATGACAGTTGCAGAATTGTGTTTGATGGCGCCAAAGAGGAGCAGACAGGTTGCCAGAATAGAACCAAAAGGTGTCGAACTTCTTGAAGCCTATCCTTAGATGGATCAAAGGTTTAGAGATGCTGGGTGGTTTGAGTTTCTCACCACTTTTCAGGGTTACGATGAGTAGGTTTC
This sequence comes from Picea sitchensis, assembly GCA_010110895.2. Classification (NCBI taxonomy): domain Eukaryota; kingdom Viridiplantae; phylum Streptophyta; class Pinopsida; order Pinales; family Pinaceae; genus Picea; species Picea sitchensis. The sequence goes on along the minus strand of SNQJ01S0220884.1, from coordinate 12,898 downwards.
CATGGAGTTCGCTCTGAATTTCGATGGTCACGAGGTCGAAATCGGTAAGATGTTGATGCTAGTGACAGAGTAGACTATAGCAAAGGCTTGCAGGCTCCTGGTTGGAGGGGAAATATGGTGGAAGAATGAGTATGTGGTTATTGAATTTGTAAATCAATTCCTCCTTCCAGATAAGCAGAATCCAGATTGGAGAAGGGGAATACCTCGCAGCTAGGTTTGAACCAAATGACACACTGCTCTAGTCATGATTCACAGGTAAATCACCTGCGGAGGAAGGTTTTCATTGGTCTATATCTACCATATCAGAATACTAATGCACTTAAATGGTGATTACCCTTTAAATATCCCTTATTTTCTGCTTAAAATATTTACAAAGATGTCCAAGAAAATGCAGTCACCTTCTACCAATGCTAAAAGCAGTCTTTTCCATCAAGTTCTGATTAAAACCCTAGTCATGTCTGCTTTGAACGAATTACAAAATACCTGGAGTTGGCTCACACAATCCTTAAACCATATCACTCAGTCCAATAAGCAAAAGAAAGGCAGAGGGAGGAAGACCATCACACAGAGCCGAGATATGTCTGATGAAAACCCTGTGAAAGATGAGTCTTCTGATATCAAGGTGACTAGGAGGAGCAGAAGTAAAAGACCTAGATGGGAGCCTGAAATTGAAATGTTTCCTGAGGAAGATGCTAAAGGGGAAACAAATTCAGATAATGATCTTGCTACTCAAACTACATTCAAGCTTGAAATGCCATCAACCAGCAAAAGAAGTGCTGCAACCAAAGGGAAAAAGGTTAAAGGTGTGTGTGTATCACAGAAACCTCAAAGAAATTCGACTAGGGTTACCAACAAGTATAGGCTGAAGTCAAAGGCAATGTTCAATCTGTCAATCAAAGAAGAAAACACCATAATCATAGAAGATGATTATGAGAATGATGAAGCAAGTACAAGGAAAAGGGCAAAAAGGACCCCATTGCCCAAGAAATATGTCATCAAAGGAAAAATAATACTTACACCACCTACATGCCCTATAATAAGAGCCTCAACTAGATTAGAAAAAGCTAAAGAGATGGCTAAAGGCATTAGTGAATTCCCTGAAGAAAAACATGATTACTTGGAAGACTCAGATCACTTACCAGATGTACCTGGAGCTTTAGATTCATCAAGTTCTGGGGAAGAACATAGCTCAGAATTAGTCTCAAAGTACCAGGTTAAAGCCAAGGAACCTATTGTTGCCTTAAACCTGAATGAAACTGCACCTTCTGAAGAATGCTCAGGATTCAGAGTTAAGATTAGAAATGATAAGGAAAAGATCAAGGAATTTCAGAAAACAATAAAACAATTAAAGAAAGAGAAGGTGCAGATAGAACAATGGAATGCTCGCCAGCAAGAAAGGATTCAAGGTCTTAAAAAGAAGAAGAAAGAGCAAAGGGAATTGCTTAAAGAACTCAGGGAGATCAATTTCAGTCTCTACTGGCACAATGTTGTGCTAACAACAAAGCTCAAGCAGAAAAATGCCAAAGCCACTGCTGTGATTATATCATAAAGGTAACATGGAGATTTGTTACAATCATTTTTAAATGTTTTCCAAGAAATATGGCAAAGCCTACTCGTTTTGGTCAATTAAATTCTAAGACTTCGATCTGTTTTACAGAATAAAAAAAGAATCCTATTTTGTAGAGTCAAATGTAATGCTATTTTCTATATCAAGTTGTTGAGCTGCGATCTATTTTGGGGTAGTAGAAGCTCTTTTTGGGTGAAATACCTTAGGAGTTAGATAATTTTCGATTCTAGTCATTAAAGGCTGTACTAGATGATATGACCTGGAAGTTTTATAGATAGTTTAAATAGACAGAAGAAAGACCATGTTCTGGTCGAAAAAATGGAGATCCAGAGAACCTTTTTGTGGAACTTATTGTAAAAGGAATTTATGTTCAATTGACACTTAATAGAAAAGGAATATGGATGGTTAGACCTTATTTTTCTACTCTGTTATTTCTTTATTCATGCTTGAATTCATTATTCAGATTGCAATGCATTTTGATTCTTGACTGTTAATGTATACAATCAAAATTTTGCTGTAGAGATAATTTTCAAGTTATGATATCAAGCTGATAGTCTTGTTTCTTTATGATATATTGAGGTGAGAACTCTTGTGAAGTTGAAAAATTGAAGACTTCATCTTCTTTTTTCTTAAATTGGTTTAGTCCATCTATGTGTCTACCTATTATTCAACCAGTGGGATATGCTATGTTTTGATCTTGATTTTCATGTCATGCCGTAATCTTGACCCAGTTTTCAACCACCCTACAAAAACCAAATCATAAAACCTTTTAAATACTTTGTAATAAACGAATGATTCCCTAGCTTTCCCTCTCACAGTCAAGTGCAACTTTAGGGACTAACACTATCCATAAGGCAATGTATTAGCAGAGTCCTCTAACAAAAGCCTGATAAAGATCATCAAAAGACTATTATAAGAAAACAAGAAAGCATGGGATTCAAAGCTCAAGTTTTCTTTGTGGGCTGACAGGGTGACAACATAGAGGTCCCTGGGCATCTCCCCTTTCTATATTTTATATGGAACTGACATAGTTTTTCCTTCTCAGCTTGCTTTGTTGGTGGCAAAGTTCTTCCAAGACTACCAGGGAGAACCTGATGACATGGTCAGGAGAATATTACAACTGGAAGAAGTGTAGGAAACCAGAGAGAAGCTACTGGACAAGGAACATGACCATCAACAGAAGATCAAGCAGTCGTTTGACAAGAAGAGCAGAGAAAAAGATTTCCAACTGGGAGATCTAGTAATCAAATGGGATGCACCCAGACACGACAAGGGAAAGCATGGTAAATTTGAATCCCTTTGGATTGGACCCTTCAAAATTTCTGAGACACTTTCAAATAATACTTACAAGTTGCATAATTTGGAGGGTGACGAAGTTTTTGGTGGCCCTATAAATGGGCACTTCCTAAAAATGTTTTTTTGTTTAAAGCCATAGTTGACATCCCACCATTGTAAATATTGTTCCTATTTTACATTTTTTTTTTTTTAATAGGAGAATCCATAGCCCAAAGATAAGGCACTAAAACTACTTGTTCTTGGTAGCTCTCACGGAGCATACCATCCCCTGTGGAGCCAAATATTATCACATAATCTTGTTAGAGTCTTGCGAATTTGTGGTTTTTGCCTAAGTCTGTAGTTTTTCCTGTCTTTCCTTCTTTTATAGACCCATTCGTAAGGTTTTTTCCTTTCGTCTTATAGTTTTTCTTCTTTTTCCTTCCTGAGAGGTGTCGGCCCTAAGATTTTCTGTTTTCTCTATGGTCGATCACTTCTCTCTCTTTACCTATGTCACTAATCGTTTTGCCTTCCTAAGCCCTCAATTATTCATCCAAGTATTCATTTATAAAGACCACAACCATAAACACAAGCGCAACACTTAGAGCGGTTTGATATGGACTCAAATCAAGCGAGGGAGAAAGATCAACTTTCAACGACATAGATCTATCAGGGTGATCGGATCGATGACCATCGGGAGATCGAGATCATGGAGTTACACGAAGTATAGCATCAGACATAGTTCTGAAATCGCGAGGCCCATCCTAGCCGTTGATCCTGGGAAGGACACGTGGCGTAAGATTAGCATTTTGATGATTCGTAGGATGGAGCAGTCAAAGGGCATAGTCATGAGGACTCACGAAACACAAAGTCACAAAACAATCTGGGTCGTCCATTACAGAAGGAAACGTGACACAGGATCAGCATGGAGAAAGTCATTTTGAAAAATATCAAGTGAGAAACACCAATAGTCGAGGTCCTGAAATACCGATATTCATCTGGGTCGTCCAATCAAACGGGACACGCAATGCCTGATCCAAGAGATCACAATTTAGTGACTTAGAGGTTTGAGAAAGGAGCGAAACATGAATTCGCAAGACGCGAAATCGCGACGTGCCTGAGAGTTGCGCCCACGATCACAACCCACTGTCATATGGAAGCAAGGCCATAAAGAAAGGGAAAGCGCCTGTCGAGCAGCGAGCGACTGAGATTGTTCAAGAAAATGATCCTGGCCATCAAGTTCAAATAAAATCTGACCGTCAATCTAGATGGGTCATTTTGCAGTATCGAACATCGAGATATTTGAAATCAAGGGGAGTGAAGAGTCCCGACAGGTGAAATCCTGAAATTGCATATGGGGGATGCGTAAGGTCATGGCTCGAGATCACGTGGGGTGATGGAAAGGAGCTGCGCAAAAGGCTGAAGCACCCAAGTTGGTGAAAAAGAAAAATATGCATGGCCTCGAGGCCCCAGAATTGACTCGAAGGAGCCGTGAGATCGTCTAGGACAATTATGGGTGTCAGGTTTTTCCCGATCTCGAAAAAGGTAGTTAATGGAAATGGGGGGAGGTAGCTGAAACCTTGTTCCACCCCATAAATGGAAATCGTGGAAAAGCCGGCCGTGGAGGCAGACTGTCAACCCAAGGTTCCCCTGTCAATGGATATTCTTGCAAATCCCATACTGATATGATCTTGTATCTTGACAGAAGAAATTGCAGACGTTGAGCCTTGAATGTAGTAACCGGATCAATGACCACAGTTCATTGCGAGGACGCAACATGATCGGGTGATAATTTTCTTGAGCGGTCTCGCAATGGAAACCATGGTATAGGGAGTGTGCTATGTGGTGAAGCATAGTGGATTGCAAGCCCAAAATAATTCTGAACCTAAACCACCTCCGAGCGGCCTCCCAATTGCATGTTTATATGGCATCCTATCCGAGAGAATCAAGTGGCCACGCCCCTGAGCATTAAGTCTCGTTCAATCTACAAGGAAAATCAGTTAATGGAAGGTAGGTTGGTGGTCGAAACCTCAGCTCACCCCATAAATGGAAGGCCCAATCGTGGGGACTGAACCATTAGCCCCTGGTACCCCTGCGAGCAGATTTCCCTACAGACCCATGCTGATCTGAGCTCGTGTCTGATAGAGGCATGCACGTTCAGTATGATAGAAGAAGTCGCCGATGTAAAGCTTTGATTGTAGTGATCAGATCACACTCCTGATAGTCAGGGACTGTTCTGAGTATAAATAGATAGTTTTGATATTTTGTTAGGGTCGATGGTAGAGAAAATATCCCGTATGGTAAACTTTTAATGAAGCTTCTGGTTCTCTGGTTATGCATTGTAATCTGGGATTTCTTATTTAATGACAGTCATCTTTCCTGCCCCGTCTTGTTTCCCTATGATGCTGGAAGAGTTCATGATTGACTGATTCACATGAATTATTGTGACTATATTTTGATGAATGTTTGTTTATAGTGCTGTTATAATTCCTTTCAGTTTCTTTGAGATTTGAATTCAAGAAGATCTTGTGTTTAAGTTTTTCCTCTTTGGGCTGCTAGAAAATCTTATGTCTGTGGCAGACCTATACACTTTCCTCACTAAAGTCTTCCCTCTACTCACCCTTACTCCGACTTACTGAATGAAGTTAATTAAGACCTTGCCTGCATGTGCATACTAGTCCAGTTATCTGAGTTAAAATGGAATTATCTTGAGTCTGCGCCTATTTGACCTCTTTAAAACCAACCTGTGACATAAAACTCTGATGGGTAATGGGCTTACCTCTAACACAATCTTGAGGTGACTTCTGGTGCTAACATTTTGTCTTTATTTTGTTTGTTTGTTTTTTTAAATTGTTTTATTTTAATTAATGTTTAATATTGTTTTGTTTTATTATTTAATTAGTTATCGTTAATTAGTTACAAATATAGGTGTTAATTAATTAGTAATTAGTTTATTATTAACAACCCTAACCTAGTTTTACTAATCTAACTACACTAATCTAACTAAATTAACTCTACTAAGCTAATTAATATGAACAATGCCACTAACCATTTATTATTAACCTATTGTTTTTTAGCTTAAGCTTGTTTATTCATGTAGGGACAAAATTGGTGGAGGGGTGAAGAAATGGAGGGTAAGGGAATGAAGGGTGCAACAGGGTGATGAAGGATCAGGAGAAATGGATGGAGGGAGAAGAAAAATCAACTGAGCCCAACAAGCCAGGTGTCTTCATCATGAGAGAAATGACAAATAGATATTTGAAGAATCAAATCGCATGTGATTATAGGACCCTAACATAGGCTCCAACTGGGGATGTCAGCTCTTTCAAGAGGTGACAAGAACCACAAAAATATGAACACGCAGACTGGTGCCTTATCTATTAGGCTTATCCCAAAAATTTATTTTGTAACCTGTACCTCTTATGATCCTTCAACTGAAACCAAATCAAACTGAAGACTAAAATTTGAAATGCACGCTAAACTGGAAACTGTACTACAATTTGAAATTGAGATTGAAAAAATTGTTGAAAGGGATGCTCAAAGAGCTGAGCTTATTTGCACACTTCTACCTACCCTACACTGTTGAAAATCATGTTGAATCAAATAATACAAAAATGAAAATTGTTGAACACACCGTGCTTCTGAGAGGGGGGGGTGAATCAGTAGCATAGACAATTAATTCTTTTTAACTGTATCAACCTTATATCACCAATATGCAAATATCCATTCATTGACAATCATGTACTCTATATTCAGTTAGATTCAGATATTAAGATATACTGACAGAGAAGTTATGTGGATTAAAGGATGCTGATTATGATCTTTAAGTATTTCT
>SNQJ01S0220883.1:2310-13097 GCA_010110895.2 Picea sitchensis | reverse complement strand
CTAAATTTGACCTTGTTATCAACTCTCATTTTACCAATAGAATATTATTAGAGTTCTCTTTCCATGACCATAGATAGTGAAAGCATAGGGATACAAACTTCTTTAACATCAAGACAATGATAAACACTAGCGTGACCCAATATACTGAGATTGATTCCAAAACGCCTTTTATAAGAATCACCCTTCTAGCATGAGAGATCCATTTGTTGTACCAGTGATCTACTCTTGTTTTCAGCCCATAAAGGAGCCACAACTAGTGTTTGCATTGGTATTCATTTTCTTTTAGCATGAACTACATGTATATAAAACAACCATCATTTTGCACTACAATGAAAGGGAGGAACTTCAAGATCATTTCTCTCATTGCCTATGAGACATGATAAAAGTATATGGATGACTTTTGAGCATTTATGTCAATTCCAATGGAGGAGGAAAACAACTTTAGAATGCGATCTATACACTTTGTGTTTTGAGTCATAGCAGTTCCAAACAAGAATATACAATCAACAAATAAGATATGAGACAAAGAATATATTAGCATATTCACATATTTGTAGTTCCTAGATTGAATTTCATGGTGAATATGATTTCTTAGGCCATTATAAAATATAATAAAAAGTGGAGAGGAGAGAGGGAAACCTAGCCAAAATCCTCAGGAAGGAAGAAATTTGCGCAGACCCCCAGACCCGCAGGTCGAAATCTGCATAGGATCTTTTCCTTTCGACCCGAGAGATTGATTGGCTCTTCAATTTCCCTTTCAAGAAATCAACCCACAACAAACCTTCAGGAATTTCCTCTTCTATTTTGGGATACCGGATTTTGCGATTTCGTGAATCTCGTGATCAAGCGTCTTACCTCTTCGACCCCCAAAACCCCGAAATACTAAAACTTGACCTTTCCTTATGTCAATTTCGACTTTTCTACTTTCGCGAATTCGGTAGTTACTATGACATGCAACTCTTCCCCTCAACTCCCGGAGTCCTAAAATCCCAATTCCCGATTTACCGAAATACAAATGTTCTGGTCTTTCCCTTCTCATCGCGATTTCGGAGTTTCAAACACTGAAATGCACTTTCACTATGTCCTCAGGGCTCCCGAACCTCCGAACCCCGAAATGTCGAAATGACGTCTTCTAAAATCCTTTCAGACTTTCGCGTACTGGCTTCTCCTCTATTCTATGTTTGTTCTCTTGTCAACAAAACTCCTGGTATGCCGAATTTAGAAGTACCGAAACTCCAAATGTTTCACCTCTGAGAAGTCAATGGCTGTGATCTCTCCATTGATCCAATGGTCAACATGATTTCACGTACTAGGAGTTCAAGATGCTATATCTTGAACCCTATGTCTTCTCCACCTTCCGAACCCCGAAGTCCTGAAATGTCGAGATGACTTTGTTTTCTTCCAAGATTTCACAAACCTTGACGAAGGATTTTATAACCTTCCACGTGTCTCCTCGGACTATACCTTCCTCCTCACTTGGACTTCTGCCACTTGTCACTTCCTCTGGCTTTTGAATATTTAAATGCCCTTCAACAGTTCTTCCCTGTTTTGGGTTTTCGGGTACTGGGAGTTCAAACCTCTCGGTCCCAAAACCTTCTGTCAACACAAACCCTGAATTCCCGAATCCCAATTTTGTGAAATGTCAAATCACTTCTTCACACCTTCCTTCATGTTTCGCGATTTCAGAAATCTCGATGGGGAGTGTTATGTTCCTTGTTGACGGGAATGTCGAATTCCCGAACTCTGATATGCCGAAAAATCTCTTTGTCGCAACTTCCACTTCCAGACTTTCCTTCCTTCGATCTACTATCCTTGTGGTTTCAGAATTTTGGGAACTGGGAGTCCAAGACTCTCGATCCCAATGCACTATCCTCTCGGGTTCCCAAACTTCGAAACACTGAAATGCCAAAAATTCCACTTCACACTATTTCATGTTTCACAACTTTGGGAGTTCTCATGTGAAGAACCCGAATGGTTGTCAATGGGAATGCTGAAATCCTGAATGTCGAAGTTTCGAAAACTTAAACTTGCTTCCCTTTGCTTCACCACACGAAAACCTCTTTTCCACATTTTAGGGATTTGATCAACCAAGGATTTTGGCTTACACTTCGAAATTTTGAACCCTGAAATGACAAATTGCTATGAATTTCCAATAAACCCAGATTAATGGCCCTTATCCACCTTGCAACTCTTGTAGATCCTAGGACTCTCACTATTTCAGGAATTCTCCTTAGAGAATTATGACCGTCCAATCCCTTCTTTTCAAAGGATCTCTGATTCTAAACTTGGCCTCTTTTTGATGACCACAGTTCCCTACCTTCTCTTCAGTACTTGAAAGTGTGAATCTCTCCTGAGCTTTCTTCAACTATTTTGAAATAAATATCTCTCCTAAGCTTGACTAGAATCTTCAAGGCTCCCATAAATGACTCCTGCATGCACTCCTTGCCACAATTTCTCAAATACGCTCAAGTATTCGAGCTTGTCGACTCTATGCAACTCTACAAAAATAGTCTTTCAACCACTCAGCCTTAGGTATAAGTTCTGAGATCTTTTCTATCCTACACACACCTTGCACGACTTTTGTGCCTTCTTTCTTTTCTGTTAGAATGAGAATAAGTGTATCCCTCGTGAGTTTTCGGAGATGAACTCTGAATTTTGTCGATGCACACCTTGCAAACGATTTCACTGCACTCCTTGCATGGAACTCTTGCTTAGAAAGAGAAACAATTGAAACTCATTCCTTACTCTCCCTCTCTTAGATTTCAGACATTTAACAAGAAATCATTCATGCACAACATAAAAGAAAATGTACAACAGAAAGAGTAAACAACCATAATCATAATATTCAACATGTACTCACAAAAATCATTATAACACCATGAATCTGAATTCAAGGCTTCATATATTAAATTCAAATTTTTTGTACATGGGTTCTTCTACACAGCTCTCTGCTACAACTCTTTTTATTCTATTCTATATGATACAATACAATACTACTAAAGATACAAGACGAGGGTGCTTATAATCAGTTTTCCGTCCAACTCTCCAAACTGTCAAATCTAGAAATTTTAAAACTACCTACTTACATTAACTATGCATAAATGCCTTTATCTACTATAGATGAGAGCGGATCGCTCAAGATCTGTTTACAATTTGGAAGTACGCCCCTTCTTAACTATTTCATTTATGTTTGGCGCATGCAAATTCAAAACATTTCAAACAAATTCATCATGTGCCAAAATGCGTTGGCTCTGTCCCACGCTCGCTTGCTGTTGATGATGCTCCTGCATGATACTCCCTCGCTTGAAAATTTTCATGGGCTCCTGTCCATGAGCTCTCGCACAGTCTGCCCATGCTTCTGAATATCTTCTTCATTCTACCAGCTGGCATCTTCAACTGGATGTCCCTTCCACTTGACCAAGTATTCAAAATATTCCTTTCTCCTGGTCCTCTTACTGACTCTCGTGTCCAGTATGCTTTCCATCTGTGGCTTCTCAGTAGTCGACATTTGTTTGGTCCACTGAACCTCTGGTTCTTCATTTTCTTCTTCTCCAGCCTTGTAAGGGTACAAATCTAAGATATTGAATATTGGTGAAATTCCAATCCCCTCTGGTAATTCAATCTCATATGCATTTTCCCCAAATTTTCTTATGATCTTGCATGGTCCAATTTTCTTCATCTTTAGTTTGTTATACGTTTCCCTTGGGAAACTTTCTTTTCTCAAGTGTGCAAGGACCAAATCACCAGCTTCGAACTCAAGTTGTCACCTGTGTTGATATTCTCTGTGCTTATACTCCTGGCTTGAATCTTGCAATCGCTCCTTCACTTGGCTGTGAAGTTCCTTCATTGCTTCTACAAAATATTCTGCACCTGCACTTCTAGTTTCATCCTGTCATGAATCCTTCAGTTCAGAAACACCCCTGGGTTGCATTCCATAAACAATCTGGAATGGACTCTGCCCTGAGCTTCTATCGATTGAATCATTATAAGAAAATTCCGCCTGAGGAAGAATGTGATCCCACTGACTGTGGTGTTCAGTCACCAGGCTTCTTAGTAAATCCCCCAAGCTCCCGTTTACCACTTCCGTTTGTCCATCTATCTGAGGATGATAAGTTGAGATAAATGACAGTTTTGTTCCCATCTTCTTCCACAAAGTTCTCCAGAAATGTCCCACAAACTTAGTGCCTCGGTTTGAAACTATGCTCCTTGGTAATCTGTGAAGTCTAACAACTTCTTTGAAAAACAAATTCGCAATGTGAGTTGTGTCACTGGCTTTCTTACAAGGTACAAAGTGTGCCATTTTAGAAAATCTGTCCACTACCACTAAGATTGAATCAAACCCTCTTTTTGTTCTTGGCAATCCCAACACAAAATCAATGCTTACTGCATCCCATGGCCTTTCTGGTATGGGCAATGGTTGATATAAGCCTATGTTCTGTCTTTTCCCTTTTGCGTGTTGACAAATCATGCATTCGTCCACAAATATTTTGACATCGGTCCTCATCCCTGGCCAAAAATATGAATTGTTCAACTTTGAAAATGTTTTGTCATGACCGAAATGTATGGCCAATCCTCCACTATGTTTTTCCTTCAACAGATTCTCCCTCATGGAGCATTTTGGAATGCACAGTTGATTATTTCTAAATAATAATCCATCCTCGATCATGTATTCATCCCATTGACTTATGTCCCTGAGAATTGGATTCTCAGATGCCTCATACGCTTCTTTGAAATCTGGATCATCTCTGTACATCTCCTTGAGATCATCAAAGCCCAACGTTTTGACTCTGAGTTCCTGCATAATTAAACACTTCCTGCTCAAAGCATCAGAATCCTTGTTAGCAGTTCCAGAAATATGTTTAATTACAAAAGTAAAATTTTGCATATATTCAACCCATTTGACATGTCTTTGGTTCAACTTTTCTTGTTGAGTTACAAATTGCAAAGCATTATTGTCACTTTATAAGACAAATTCCTTAGGAACCAAATAGTGCCTCCACTTTTTCAATGCCTGTATGACTGGATAAAATTCCTTGTCATATGTAGAGTATTTCATTTTGGCTTCGTTCAGCTTCTCCCTGAAGTATGTGATCGACCTATCTTCTTGACTCAAGACTGCCCCTATTGCAAATCTGCTTGCATCACATTTAACCTGAAATGTCTTCTTGAAATCTGGCAATACCAGAATTGGTTGTTCCGTAATTTTCCTTTTCAGTAAATTAAAACTTTTCTCTGTTTCTTCCGTCCAGTGAAAAGACTTGTGTCTTTTCTTCACCATTTCCATCATCGGTGTACTAATTCCACTAAAATTTCTGATAAATTTCCTGTAGAAACTAGTCAATCCATGAAAACTTCAAACTTCAAAGATACTCTTCGGCGATGGCCAATTTTTAATCACCTCCACTTTATCTGTATCCATCCTCAACTTATCTGGAGAAATAAAAAACCCCAAATAAATGAGTTCTGTCTCCATGAATGAGGATTTCTTCATGTTTATCAACAACTTCTCTTGTTGTAACCTCTTCATCACTGTAGCCAAATGCTTCAAGTGCTCTGTTTCTGTCCTGCTGAAAATCAATATATCATCCAGATATACGATGACAAATTTCCCGATGAACTCCTTCAAGACTTCATTCATCAGCCTCATGAAAGTAATTGGTGCATTTGTTAAGCCAAATGACATAACAAGCCATTCATACAGTCCCTCATTTGTCTTGAACGTTGTCTTCCACTCATCACCTTCTTCCATATGAATTTGATGATAACCGCTTTTCAAATCAATCTTTGAAAAACATTTTGCTCCACTCAAGCAATCCATCAGATCATCCATCCTTGGCAATGGAAATCTATTCTTGATTGTAATCTTGTTGATCGCCCTCGAGTCTATATACATCCTCCAGCCTCCATCTTTATTTGGGCTAGGCACTGTCGGAACAACACATGGACTCAAGTTTTCTCTAACCAACCCCTTTTCCATTAAGTCCTGGACCTATCTTTTGACCTCTTCATTTTCCCGTAGCATCAATTTGTACGCAGCTTTATTTGGCAAACTAGCTCAAGGTATGAGATCAATATGGTGACTTATACTTCTGATTGGTGGCAGCGAACAAGGTAGTTCGTCCACTACTATGTCAACAAAATCCTCCAGTAACTTCTGGATCTCTTCTGGTAAATCGTCCACCCTTGTACTGGTTAAAACAATTTGAGTTTTCCTCACCACGAAGAATTGTGTTTCTTCCTTCTTCTTAACCTCTTTAAGAAGTTGCTTCCCACTCATGAGAAGTACAGTGTTGCTTACTTCAGGTTTTGCTTCCTTGTCCTTAATTGGCAACAATATGTGAGTCCTCTCATTCTTCTCTAGGGTGTATGTGTTCTTTCTCCCATCATGAATCACATTCCTATCATATTTCCACGGTCTACCCAGCAATAGATGACAAACATCCATGGGAATAAAATCACATTGTATTTCATCTTTATATCCACCTATTTTAAATTCAACTAAACATTGTTTAGTGACATTTACCTGATGTTCTTTTTGTAACCATGAAACTTTGTATGGGCTTGGATGTTCAATAGTCTCCAGCTCCTACGTTTCTACCATTTCTGTAGAAATGAGATTGTCTATGCTGCCACTATCCACAATGACTTTGCATGCCCAGTCTTTGGTCTTACAAGCACTCCAAACAAGGTTCATTCCTTTGGACTGGATTCTCTGCCTCCTTCTCTGGAGTTAAGAGAACCCTTCTCATCATCAGTGATCTTCTGCCTTCAGCATCCTCTGCCTCAACATTTCGCCTTTGTGCTTCGGCAATGTGAGTCTCACCACCTTCTTTCTTCTTATCTGGACATTCATAAGACTTATGCCCATTTTTTCCACATGTAAATCATTTTATTTCACTTCCTCTTCCTCTTCCTCTTCCTCTTGTTCGAGGAAAAGTATTTTTGTCTACATACTATCCTCTTTGTGAAATTCCCCCTCTCTCAATCTGAGTCTGAGGTTTCTTCCATTCCTCCTTAGGTTTTTTATTCCTTTCCTAGGCAACTAGTTTGCCTCTGGCTTGACTTCTGCCTCAACCTCTCTGACCTTGCTCGTGGTTCATCTTCTCTTCAGCTTTCAGAGCCATCTGATAAGCATCCTCCACACTTCGAAGGCTCATCATGCTCATCTCATCCTGAATGTTGTACCATAGACCATTCATGTATCTAGCAGATTTTTCATCGTCATTCTCTCGATGGCCTGCTCTGATGTTTATTTTATAGAACTCCTCAATGTATTCCTTCACAGAATTCAACTTCTATCTCAAATTTTGCATTATTCAGAACAGAGTAATTTGGTAATCTTTGGGTATGAATTTTTCCTTTACCTTTGCAACCATTATGTCCCAACTCTTAATTTTCTTCTTGCCTTTGCAGTGTCTGTCAGCTTTTAGTTCATCCCACCACAATGTTGCATGTCCTTTAAGTCTTGTGACAGCATGTTTGATCTTTTTTTCTTCCTCGACATCTTCATAGTCAAAATACGCGTCCAGAGCTCTAATCCAATCTAGAAGCTCTTCAACATCCAGTTTTCCTTCATATACTGGAATGTCCATCTTTTCTCTAGCATCCATTCTTGCAACAGCCCTGAGTAGGCGTTCATTTGCTGCATCCTCTGTTGCAACTTCTTCTCTTTCATGTTCAACTTCATTTTCACTTTCAGAATCACCGAGATCCCCAGCACCAAATGTGAGCCTCTATGTTGTCTCCATGGCATCAATACTAGCATGTAAATCACGCATCTCTCTTGCCCCTGGTGGATCAGGTAGTTTCCTTCCCCTTCTTCTTGGAATTTCCATTTCCTCTAGTGGATCGGGTGTTTTTCTGTCTCCTCTTCTCGATGGCATGGTTGTAAATCCTTCTTTCTCCTTCTATGTGCAATCTACAAATAGAGAAGAGATTTGATACCACAACTGACACAGACCCCTAGACCCGCAGGTCGGAATCCACACAGGATCTTTTCCTTTCAGCCTAAGAGCTCGACTAGCTCTTCGATTTCCCTTTCGAGAAATCAACCCACAACAAACCTTGAGGAATTTCCTCTTCTATTTTGGGATAACAGATTTCACAATTTTTCAAATCCCGTGGTAGAGATTCTTACCTCTTCGACCCCCGAAATTCTGAAATACTAACACTTGACCTTTCCTGATGTCAATTTCGTCTTTTCTCCTTTTGTGAATTTGGGAGTTACTATGACGTGCAACTCTTCCCCTTAGCTCCTGAAGTCCCAAAATCCCAATTCCCGATTTACCAATATACAAATGTCCCAGTCTTTCCCTTCTTGTCACAATTCTGAAGTTTCAAACGCCGAAATGCGCTTTCACTATGTCCTCGGGGCTCCCGAACCTCCGAACTCCGAAATGCCGAAATGATGTCTTCTAAAATCCTTTCGAACTTTCATGTACCAGATTCTCCTCTATGCTATGTTTTTTCTCTTGTCAACAGAACTCCCGGTATGCCGAATTTCGAAAGACCGAAACTCCAAATGTTTTTCCTCTGAGAAGTCAATGGTTGTGATCTCTCCGTTGATCCAAAAGTCAACGCGAATTCCCGTACCGGGATTTCAAGATGCTATATCTCGAACCCTCTGTCTTCTCCAACTTCCGGACCTCGAAGTCCCAAAATGCCGAGATGACTTTGTTTTCTTCCAAGATTTCGCAAACCTTGACGAAGGAATTTCTAACCTTCCACGTGTTTCCTCAGATTGTACCTTCCTCCTAACGTGAACTTATGCCACCTGTCGCCTCCTCTGGATTTCGAATATTTCACCGCCCTTCAATAATTCTTCCCTATTTCGGGTTTTAAGGTACCGAGAGTTCAAACCTCTTGGTCCCAAAACCTTATGTCAACACAAACCCCAAATTCCCGAATCCCGATTTGCCGAAATGCCAAATCACTTTTTCATGCCTTCCTTCCCATTTCGTGATTTCAGAAATCTCGATGGGGAGTGTTCTGCTCCTTGTTGACGGGAATGTCGTATTCCCAAACTCCGATATGTCGAAAAATCTCTTTGTCACAACTTCNCGATCTATTTTCCTTGTGGTTTCAGAATTTCGGGTACCGGGAGTCCAGGGCTCTCGATCCCAATGCACTGTCCTCTCGAGTTCCCGAACTCTGAAACACCGAAATGCCAAAAATTCCACTTCACACTATTTCGTGTTTCGCAACTTCGGGAATTCTTATGTGAAGAACACAAATGCTTGTCAACGAGAATGTCGAAATCCCGAATGTCGAAGTTCCGAAAACTTAAACTTGCTTCCCTTCACTTCACCACACGAAAACCTCCTTTCTATGAATTGGGGATTTGATCAGCCAAGGATTTTGTCTTACACTTCGGACTTTTGAACCCTGAAATGCCGAAATGCTCCGACTTTCCAATAAACCCAGGTCAACGACCCTTATCCACCTTGCAACTCTTGTATATCCTACGACTCTTACTATTTCAAGAATTCTCCTCGGAGAATTCTGACCGTCCAATCCCTTGTTTTCAAAGGATCTCTGATTCTAAACTTGGCCTCTGTTTGATGACCACAGTTCCCTACATTATCTTTAGTACTTGAAGGTGTGAATCTCTCCTGAGATTTCTTCAACTAATTCGAAAACACTATCTTTCCTGAGCTTGACTGGAATCTTCAAGGCTCCCAGAAATGACTCCTGCACACACTCCTTGCGACAATTTCTCAAATACGCTCAAGTATTTGAGCTTGTTGAATCTGTGCAACTCTACAACAATAGTTTTTCAACCACTCATCCTTAGGTATAAGTTTTTAAATCTTTGCTAGCCTGCGCACACCTTGCATGACTTTTGTGCCTTGTTTCACTTCTGTGAGAATGAGAATAACAGTATCCCTCCTGAGTTTTCAGAGATGAACTTTGAATTCTGTCGATGCACACCTTGGAGACACTTTCACTTCACTCCTTATAGGGAACTCTTGCTTAGAAAGAGAAACAATTGAAACTCATTCCTTACTCCCATTCTCTCAGATTTCAGACATTTAACAAGAAATCATTCATGCACAGCATAAAAGAAAATGTACAACAGAAAGAGTAAACAACCATAATCATAGTATTCAACATGTACTCACAGAAAGCATTATAACACCATGAATCTGAATTCAAGGCTTCATATATTAAATTCAGAACTTTTTTACATGGGTTCTTCTACACAGCTCTCTGCTATAGCTCTTTTTCTTCTATTCTCTATGATACAATACAATACTACTAAAGATACAAGATGAGGGTGCCTATAATCGGTTTTCCCTCCAACTCTCCAAACTGTCAAATCTAGAAATTTTAAAACTACCTGCTTACATTAACTATGCATAAATGCCTTTATCTACTACAAATGAGAGTGGATTGCTCAAGATATGTTTACAATTTGGAAGTATGCCCCTTCTTAACTATTTCATTTATGTTTGGCGCATCAAACTTCAAAACATTTCAAACAAATTCATCATGTGCCAAAATGCGTTGGCATTGTCCCATGCTCGCTTGTTGCTGACGATGCTCCTGCATTAGAAATAATACCTCCTCATTAATCCCTACATCCAGATATGTCCCATGTAGCTTTGCGATATTTCCCTCTATAAACACTAGGGCCTCATTACATGGGAAAGTAGATTTATCCCAACCCATTGATAGGGATTTTACATTATTGCAATTTTTTCTACAGCTTTACCATAGCATGGTTTAGGTCATCAATTGTGTAGGCTTCCTAGTTTTGAGTAATCATGGTTCTATACTCCTTGTAA
>SNQJ01S0220882.1:0-15130 GCA_010110895.2 Picea sitchensis | reverse complement strand
TCCACACTGGGCAGTTCTAATTCAGAGCACCCTGTAACACTTAGGAGTCGAAGCTTTGTTAGCGGCGACAGCCCCCGTATGCTCTTCAGCTTCACACACCCCTCTGCCTGCAACTCCTCCAAAGATGTCAATGTTTCCATACTCGGAAGCTCTTCTAATTCAGAGCACCCTGCAACATTTAAGAGTTCAAGATTTGTACACTGTCCCAACCCCGCTATGCTCTTAAGCTGCACACATCCATCTACCCACAACTTTTCCAAAGATACCAATGTTTCCACACTGGGCAGTTCTAATTCAGAGCACCCTGTAACACTTAGGAGTCGAAGCTTTGTTAGCGGCGACAGCCCCCGTATGCTCTTCAGCTTCACACACCCCTCTGCCTGCAACTCCTCCAAAGATGTCAATGTTTCCATACTTGGCAGCTCTTGTAACTGAGACCACCCAATAATATTTAGAAATCTAAGCTTTGTCGCGCACTCCAACCCCTGTATGCTCTTCAGCTTCACACATCCCTTTGCCCACAACCCCTCCAAAGACGTCAATGTTTCCATACACGGCAGCTCTTCTAATTCAGCGCACATACTAACATTTAGGAGTTCAAGATTTGTACACTGTCCCAACCCCGCTATGCTCTTAAGCTGCACACATCCAACTACCCACAACTTTTCCAAAGATACCAATGTTTCCACACTGGGCAGTTCTAATTCAGAGCACCCTGTAACATTTAGGTGTCGAAGCTTTGTTAGCGGCGACAGCCCCCGTATGCTCTTCAGCTTAACACATCTCTTTGCCTGCAACGCCTCCAAAGATGTCAATGTTTCCATACTCGGAAGCTCTTCTAATTCAGAGCACCCTGTAACATTTAGGAATCGAAGCTTTGTTAGCGGCGACAGCCCCCGTATGCTCTTCAGCTTCACACACCCTTCTGCCAGCAACCCCTCCAAAGATGTCAATGTTTCCATACTCGGAAGCTCTTCTAATTCAGAGCACCCTGTAACATATAGGAATCGAAGCTTTGTTAGCGGCGACAGCCCCCGTATGCTCTTCAGCTTCACACACCCCTTTGCCTGCAACCCCTCCAAAGATGTCAATGTTTCCATACTCGGAAGCTCTTCTAATTCAGAGCACCCAACATTTAGGTATCGAAGCTTTGTTAGCGGCGACAGCCCCCGTATGCTCTTAAGCTGCACACATCCATCTACCCACAACTTTTCCAAAGATACCAATGTTTCCACACTGGGCAGTTCTAATTCAGAGCACCCTGTAACATTTAGGAGTCGAAGCTTTGTTAGCGGCCACAGCCCCCGTATGCTCTTCAGCTTCACACACCCCTCTGCCTCCAACTCCTCCAAAGATGTCAATGTTTCCATACTCGGAAGCTCTTCTAATTCAGAGCACCCTGTAACATTTAGGAGTTCAAGATTTGTACACTGTCCCAACCCCGCTATGCTCTTAAGCTGCACACATCCATCTACCCACAACTTTTCCAAAGATACCAATGTTTCCACACTGGGCAGTTCTAATTCAGAGCACCCTGTAACATTTAGGAGTCGAAGCTTTGTTAGCGGCGACAGCCCCCGTATGCTCTTCAGCTTCACACACCCCTCTGCCTCCAACTCCTCCAAAGATGTCAATGTTTCCATACTCGGAAGCTCTTCTAATTCAGAGCACCCTGTAACATTTAGGAGTTCAAGATTTGTACACTGTCCCAACCCCGCTATGCTCTTAAGCTGCACACATCCATCTACCCACAACTTTTCCAAAGATACCAATGTTTCCACACTGGGCAGTTCTAATTCAGAGCACCCTGTAACATTTAGGAGTCGAAGCTTTGTTAGCGGCGACAGCCCCCGTATGCTCTTCAGCTTCACACACCCCTCTGCCTGCAACTCCTCCAAAGATATCAATGTCTCCATACTTGGCAGCTCTTCTAACTCAGTGCAGCCACTAACACTTAGGACTCGAAGATTTGTCAGCTGCGCCAACCCCTCTATGCTCCTAAGCTTCACACATTCGTCTGCCAGCAACTCCTCCAAATGTACCGGCAACTGCAGAGATTCCTGCAAAACCAATACACCCGTTTCAACCATAAGAAAGATATTTATACGTTGTGCAATATTAATAGCTACGGTGCGATAGTCATAGCTATTAAAAATACGAAAGTTTAATCCAACAAATTTCTATTTACCTGTGATCGCCACAATGTGGTTAATACTCCCCCGGACACTTGTAAAACCCTTACATTCTTCATTGAAATCCCAGAAGGCAAGGAAGAATAGGGACAATTTATCCAACGTATCCATAAGATACTTGGTAACTTCACCGTCCTCAAAATGCGTTCCTTTTTTGGTAACCCCATTCTCCTTAAAATGTGCTCCAGGAGGGTGCTTGGACATTGGAGCCAACGGAGCCAACGGAGCCCTAAGATATCTGGTGGCTCCAGCATACTCAAAATGCGTTCACCTTCGGTATCAAGAATTTCCAACTTCCTCAAAATGCGTAGCGGGAGAGCATTTTCAGTATCAGTTTGGCTCATAACATCATCTTGATCATGACCTATCTTAATTCCCCGCACCTCTATTTCCTGTCCAGTGTTGAAAAACGATCGTTATTACTTGTTCATTCAAGAATTGATCCCATACATTCATTGAATACTGTATAAAAGATAAAATCACTGAACACATTCATTGAATACTCTATAAAAGATAAAATTACTAACACTTACATACGATTGATGTAACAAATCAGCAATGACCTTCTTTGTCCAACGCACAAGACGACGCGGCGACGATTTCTCCGCTATATCTCTTCCTAAATCCCTTAGGTGGTCATGCATCTGTATCACATTCTCACTGTCGACTTCCACAAGACATTTGTCCTGTAAATTTTGAAAGCCCCGCCTTCCGTTCCAACCTGATGCATTCCATACGCTCATGGCCGTACTCCTGGTTTTTCCTATGAAAAAGCATGCACTGTCTAAGAATATCTGTTGTTCCTGTTCATCCAGGGCGTCATAACTAATTCTCAGCCTTTCCTTTATCTCACTGGGGAGTATTTGTTTAAGACTCCCCAATTCGTCTTCCCAGAAAGATATGTCTCCTCCATAAAGAAGTGCCCCTATTACTTTCAAAGATAAGGGCAATCCATTACAAGCTTCTAAGAAATTATCTATCAGAGATTCAAATTCGGGAAGTGGAGAGATTTTGTTGAAGGCATGGGAGCAGAAGAGCTCTCGGGACTGTCGATTATTAAGTCCAGAGAGCATGTAAATTGATGCGTCTTCGACTTTTGAATTTATGAGAACGCGCTTATCTCTAGATGTAATCAATACTAAGCTACCGAAGGGGAGATCAAAAGGCAAAAGTGCATCCACTTGACTCGATTTATGTATATCATCTAAGATTACTAGGACTTTAGACTCATTCTTTACATCATCTACATCAACACTGTCTATTGGCTTATCTAATACAGTCAAGCTCTGAAGTTTCCTCTGCAACGAGGCATTAGAAGATTTGAGGTGCTTTACATCATCTACATCAACACTTTTTCTTGTCTTATCAAATTCGGTCAAGATCTGATCATGTTTTCTTTGCAACGAGGCATTAGAAAAATGGAGATGCTCTATGCCGTTTTTGAGCATCCCTTTCCCTTCATCAACAGTGTCTATTTGCTTATCCAATCCAGTTAAGCTTTTGAGAAATTTTCTCTGCAACAGAATTAAAGAGTCTTTAGTTGTCTTATCACTGTCGTGAGATAGAAAGCAGGATATATGATAATCTGATTTCTTCTTATTGAAGAATTCTTTTGCCAAAGTTGTTTTCCCTACGCCTCCTAAACCCCAGATCCCCAATATCCGAGGTTTCCCGCTCGTCTGTTGCTGCAATAGGACTNCGTGAGATAGAAAGCAGGATATATGATAATCTGATTTCTTCTTATTGAAGAATTCTTTTGCCAAAGTTGTTTTCCCTACGCCTCCTAAACCCCAGATCCCCAATATCCGAGGTTTCCCGCTCGTCTGTTGCTGCAATAGGACTCTATCTTCAAAATCTTTCAGCTTCTCATCCAAACCTGTTGGAAATTCGGCCACGAAAATGTCTGGCTTTTTCCTTTCCGACAGAGATTTAACGGCTTTAACCACCTTATCTACCAGCTCCAGCTTCATCTCATCATCTCTAGTTATTGAGAAGAAAATAAATATAACTAGTGAGAAACAAACGTCTATTTCTATTTATCAAATATAAAATACGACCATATCGAGAGGGAAGGTAGAGTTCTCACCCTATATTCTTCAGCTCGAAACCGCTGATGTCTGCAACTTGAGAAAGTGCATTTCTCCAATTTTCAATGGTGTTGGGGTCATATCGCGGCTTCCCATCATTAGTTTTCTTTTCCAATATTTGTAGGGCCTGAGAATAAATTCCATCTTTGCCCTGCATCCACCGAACCTCCGCGGGCATAACACCGTAAAACACAGGAATGATAGGAACCCTCTTTGCCCTGTGTGACTCCAACATCCATAAGAGCTCATTTAGGCACCAAGTTGATTCAGCATATCGGGCAGACAAGATCGCCACATGGACTGAGGCGGTTCTGATAGCGTTTTTTATTTGAGAAGCAATTTCGTATCCCGGTTGCATCTCGGGATTATCCAGAAAGGGCTTCAATCCGTGGGCAAGAAGGCGAAGGTAGAGAGACCTGGCGAAGGTTTCTTTCGTATCAACGCCACGATGACTTAAAAATACCTCGTACCACTGATTGTTGTTGGAAGAAGCAGCGGTGGAGGATGATGCAGCCATTGCAAATCGAAAAACAGAAATCAAAATGGTAGTGACTGTCTATGCTATGGACGCAATTTGCAGAGGAGGAAAAAGGTTGGGGTTTCAGAAGCACTGAGAAATGGTGGGGAAGATTGGTATGGAACATTATACCCACATAGATATATAGGTTAAACCATTCAACTATACTTTAACCGCGGTTATTTTATCTTCTAATTAATAAACCCAGTACCCCACATTCGCCCTTTAAATTTATTGCAAGTTATTCAAAAGATATGATGACCATCAACCCCACTAAGCTTCAAAGATATGATGACCGTCAACGGCGCCAAGCTTATCTATTTGATTGTAAATTGTAAAGTCAATGCACATTATTAAAGATAATTATTATTATACCTGTCGATAGGCATGGTATATAGTGATGAGTTCACCATTGATTATATATTAATTCACCAGTTGATCAAAAATTAATATGATTTTTTAATCTAACACTTTAAAAATAGATTTTTTTATTTATTTCATTTATTTAAAAAAAAAATTGTCAAAATCTTATTGGCTATTCAAACCTACCTCTTATTGCCGAATTAATGATGGTTCATGAATGCAGACATAAATTAATATAACTTTCTAATGTAACACTTTAGCAATAGATTTTTTTATTTATTTCATTTATTTAAAAAAAAAATTGTCAAGATCTCATTGGCTATTCAAGGGCGACTCATCGGCCTGTAGAGTTCTCTGCCCGGACTCCGGATAAGCGAAATCTCGAGTTCGCACAAACGAAATCTTCAGCATGTACACACCCGTACAGCGCACCAATGAAACGGTAGGAGGGTAGGTAACC
This sequence comes from Picea sitchensis, assembly GCA_010110895.2. Classification (NCBI taxonomy): domain Eukaryota; kingdom Viridiplantae; phylum Streptophyta; class Pinopsida; order Pinales; family Pinaceae; genus Picea; species Picea sitchensis. The sequence goes on along the minus strand of SNQJ01S0220882.1, from coordinate 9,511 downwards.
TTGGGGGCTGTCCTGTTCAGTTAGCCAGTGCACTAATGAAACTGTAGGAGGGTAGGTAACCTTGGGGATTGTCCTGTTCAGTAGCTGCCTATTCAACCACGCTTAAGCTGTCCAGTCCGGACCAGCTATCCTGCTTCGCCTTCTTTAGTGGGTGTTTGAGTTAATAGCCTGCCCAGTATTCATAACTTTCTTGGGGAAGTAGTTTCGTAAGGGTTTTTCCATCTTATACTTTACAAATATAAGTCACATTCTATACAAATCTCGATGATATTTATATTTACAAAATGAAAAAAAGTTTTCATGGCAAAATTATATGTATACACAAGCGACACAATTAAATGACAAAATGGAAATAACCTTAGACGCATTAAAAAAAATACGAGATAGAAGTGATTTATTTTAGGAAATATCCATATCAAAAGAGTTAGAAGGTTTTCTATCCCTATCAAAAAACTTAATTTATAAGTAAGTTTTAGAGTGCAAATTTTTATGTTAGATGTGATACTATTTTCTTTTATTTTTACATTTTCATGTTATGTATTTTGGGTTTTATCTAACTTGTAATTATTATTCATGTGATGTTTTTAATGGTAAGATATCTTATAAACTTAATTTATAAGTAAATTTTAGAGTGAAATATATACTTCATAAGTTTTTTTGATAAATATTTTATTGAAATATATTTAAATTAATTTGAATTTAAATATATATATTATTTTAGTAGGCTTTATACAAACAAATATATACCAGTAGGCAAGGAAAGTACCCTCATCCGCAAGTATAAGCTGTCATGCAGCCTTGTTAAAATATAGTAAATCGATGGTAGATTCTATTAATAGGTGTAATAAGATTTACCTAAGATTGCTCACATACGAAAATGTAGATTCTATTAGGTGTAATAAGATAAACAAAGGTGTAATAAGATTTACCTAACATTGCTCACATACGAAAATGTAGATTCTATTAGGTGTAATAAGATTAACACAACTTGAGGATGAAAAGGTATATTCTATTAATAAGTGTAATAAGATTAATCAGAGATTGACTAATGGTAATAGGTGCATTAAGATTTATTAGATTTGGATTAAATGTTATGATATTTTATTTATTTATTTATTTATGCTTTTAAAATTATATTTTTCATAATGAAAAATTATAATTGGGATCACAAGTTATGATATTGTTTTTTTTTTAATTTATTTATGTTTTAAAAAATATAATTTTAATAATGAAAAATTGCAATTTGATTAATCCAATTTCCAATTTCAAAACATTTGATTTCTTATTATCATAATGTTATTTCTTATTATCATAATGTTATGGATATCTTTATTTATCATGATAGAAATCAAGTTATTTTTCCTCAATTTCTTTCTCAGAATGTGATTGTAGGTCTTTTGTATATGGATTGTATCATAATGATATTGTGTTCTTCTAGCAATTGCGTTCAGAAATCAGATTCTTCTTTCTCAATTTTTCCATCATAGTGTAATTGTAGATCTCCATTTTGTGGGAATTGTATCATAACGATAGCAGGTAGCTTCCGTGACAAGTGTGTTTCTAAACAAGAGCCCCTTGATCTTGAAGTCAAAGCTTACTGATCCTCTTTTTTTCACTACCAATATTAGGTGGGCAAGAAGGTTGCATGGTTGCAATTTGTTGTTGTTTAATATTAGGAAGAAACCAAATTATTGTAGCATGAAGAAGATGAGAAGCTCTGCATACAAGAAGCCCAAAATTGAAGCATATGTTTTAATCAAAATTTTAAGAAAATAAGGAATCATGTTTCTTCTAAATAACCACACTTTCAAACAAGATAACATTGACTTTCTACTTATCAAATATCATCTCTCCATTTTATTAGAGNTAGATTTTATGTATAGTAGATAACACCTCTATCAATAAATAATGGTTTGGTTTTCTTCCATACTTAATATTTTTTCGAGTTTGATTAAGGGTGTGCACAAACCCTTTTCAACATTTTTTTTTTTTAAAAGACAACATGATTTCCTGGAATCATTTTTTTTATAAGCATGCTTGTGACCGTCTATTATATTGTTTACACATAAATATAAATTTAAATTTAAATTTATATAATAATCATGGTAAGGGATTATGTATATTTATTATTTATAATATTTATTCATAATTCTTTATAATAATAAAAAAAATATTAAAATTATAAAATTATAAAAAAAATCTAAAAATTATAAAGAAAAAACATTATTTTATTACAATATATTGTTTACATATAAATAAAATGTAGAAAAAAATAATTTTAAATTTATATAATAATCATGAAAAATGATTATGTATATTTATCATTTATAATAGTTATTAATAATTCTTCATAATAATAAAAAAATATTAAAATAAAAAATTTATCAAAAAAAATCTAAAAGTTCATTATTTTATTATGTAATAATTCAATATTATTATTATTATTATGTAATATAATAGTTAAATAGTACAAGACAAATAATATTCATATATATGAAACTGGTATACTAAACTATATATGCTAAGAGTACATGGAAGAATGAATAATCTCATTTCATAAAAAAAAAATGGGGTTGGCCAAATCTAAATATATATAAAGATATATAATTAATTTAAAATTATATTCATAATTATTAGTTATTAAATATATCAGAAGTATGATGACACCAAAAAGTTGTTATTAACAGTGTATATAACAAAATATTTCCATTAAATATATAAGTTTACATTTTATATATATTGTTGGATTTGCAGATTTGAGTTGTTAAATTTTTATAATTTGAGTGCTTCAGAGTTTCCTAGGATACTAAATCCGTTTTTGCATTCATAAATGCAATTTAATAACAAAAAAATGTAATTTCTTTCGATTCCAACAAAAAAAAATGGCAAAAACTTCAAATAATTAGACAACTCTTGTATATATATACACCACTTCAACAGTATTGAGTTAACAACATATAATTCCCATGTTGCCGCTATGTCACAAGTAAAATAAAGGTGGATTGAATATGATATTCTAATATCAGAATAGTTTAGAGCACATATTAAGTATAAGTTTAGAGCACTTGATAGTTGGTGCATCTAAGATGTCGAAAATTTTTGTATGTTGCAACAGAAGGCATTGCAGAGCTTGAGAGGGTGTTAATGGCGGAACTGATAGAAAGCTCACAAATGGCGATTGGTGTATTGCACCTACTTAGCTTTAGTACCCTTTTCTGGCGGTTTCTGTCCGCTTACTTCTAGTTTAGGTCTGTTCTAGATTTAGGACTTCCTGGATTTTCTTGGGACTTGGTGGATCTGTCATAACTACTGACAAAGAAAATTTTTTTACTCCCTTCATTAACTACTATGTATTGATGTACCTATCCTTTATTTAACTAACTAAGGGGAGGTATTATCATTGCTTGTCGCTACTATGGTGGAGCGAGATGACAGTTATTGGAGTGGGCTTCCAGCATAGAAGTAGTTAATGGCAGTGACTTTCCTTCTTTATTTTACTTTGTGGAGGTCTTTTCAAAGTGTGGTGTAGTTTTGGGGGTGCGAGGTGGCAATCTCTAGCGAGGGATTCCAGCACCTTCCTGATGAAGGCTTAAGTCAGCACACTCATGAGTGCGACTGACGAGGTCCTCTGGAAGAGTGTCGGCCTTTTCTTCTCGATGAACACGCAAACAAACGATTTTGTCATACCACCTTCAATCTCTACCTTGGAATTGTTATCCTCCTCTCTAGATAACTCAAAGCCTCCTGCTCACCTTCCTTTGTCGCTTTCTGCTCCACTTCCGGGATAAGTTTCCTCGTTCGGGCGTTCTAGTTTGCACCGGAGTGTGGGTTATCGTGAGAGTCGCCCATCTGTGCAGAAATGGCAACATAAGAGTTTTGGGTACAAAAGTGTGTGGAAACCTAACAAGACTAAACGTCGCTTAATTATGGGATCAGATGTTGGTCTGGAGGAGAGTATACGCCTATCACTCTATGGTCTTGTGGGTAGGATTTCCCACCGCACATTGTGTAAGTGTTCTCTCCCGGATTGGATTACAGGTGCCTCATTTCCCTTCTGAGCTATGTTCCTGAGATTATCTCTCTCTCTCATGGTTGGTTTGGTCTTCTTTTTAACTCATAGGAGGATTCACAACGTATATTAGATTCTCTCTAGACTATCAGTGGTTGTAGCATCATGCTTAAGAGATGGTGGGTAAGCTTTGATCCTACCACATAATACTTTAGACTTCGACACCTGTGGGTTTTGCTTCCCAACCTACCTCTTCAATATTTGACTGAAAAAGCTCTTGCTGCCATAGGCAACGAGCTCGAGTGAATTATCAGTTTGGATGATAGTCATTTAAAGGGTTTCGACAGAAATATGGTCAGGATCCTGGTGGAGATGGATATACATGCGGGGTTACCAGAGACACTGGATATTATTTGGCGAGGTAGCACTATGACTCAACGCCTGGATTACCTCAGCATCCCATTTCATTGTACTAGTTGTCGCAGGACTAGACACCTTAGGCATGATTGTATTGGAGAAACAAAAGAAGAAGAATCAAAAGCTTCTTACCTTCGTAAGCTCTCGCAGGAGGACTCGCCAGGTGTTGATTCATTTGCTGCGACGACTGATGATTTTATGGACATAGGAGACTGGTCATCCTCGCCTATGGACACACTCACTGGTAAGCTTAATATGCATTGTCCTACTTTTTATTTTACCCTATCTTCTTGGGAAAGGAATTATTTGGACTCATCTGTAATCTAGGGGATGGGATCCTTGCAAACGACCTCGTCTGAACCTTCAGATATTTCGTCCATTCCTCCTTCACCTTCTGTGGAGCAAGAGACATATCTGACCTTACCTATCCCACAACTGTCGTCATCCTCTCGAGACGGAAGGGCTCTTTCTTTGGCTCCCGGTGGGGTCACCTTACCTACTATCCCTTTTCACTCGACTAGTCCTGCCACCCTTACTGTTGTTGTTCTACCCACAAGTGACTCTGAGTTTGTTGGGGATGCTCCCACAGACTCTAGGAGTTTGACATCTGGCCACACTACTCTTGGGAACTTACTTACTGCACAGGTTCCTACCTCAGTTGAGACGATGTTACCGGTTCCTATTCCTACATATTAGGGTAGGTCTCCGATCATCTGAGAGAGCTCAGATTCCCTTACTTCTACTCCCTCTGATAACACTAGTGACACAACTGGGAAAGACTACAACTGGTCTCATGTTTTGGGACTGGAAAGTTCACCAATAAAAACCTGTGCTCAGAGAAAGGCTTCTACTTCTGTTACTCTTTCAACTTCTTACTCTACAGACTCTTCTAACCTTGGAGCGATTAGAGGCATTAAAGCCCTAACAAGGTCTCGATCATGATACTTTTCTCCCTTAATATCAGAGGGGTGGGTGGCACCGACAAAAAGGCCTCCCTGAGGAGACTTATTGGCAGAACTCTTCCCAACATCATCTTTTTACAAGAAACTCTGGTCGACGAGCAACGAGCTTGGGCATTCATCAGTAGCTTAAGACCGCGGTGGTTTTTTAGTGCTGTAATCTCAGTGGGAATATTAGGTGGGTTACTTGTTGCTTGGGATCCCATTAAGTTTGAGCTGGAACCTTTCTTATGATGTGGCGGTATTTTGATGACAGGTACTTGTTGTACAAACAAAAGACAGGTTAATATTCCCAATGTTTATGGCTCTTGTACTGACAAGATTGCATTTTGGACAAAAGTCTCTGCACTTGGCCTTCTGGATAAACCTAATCTTATAGTTGTGGGTGATTTTAATTTTACTTTATCAGCTGAAGAGGTGTGGGGGGACTCTTCTCTACAAGATCCGACAACCTTACAGTTAAAAGAGATTTTCCTAAACAACAAACTTGTGGATTTATTGTCGGTTGTTGCGGTTCCTACTTGGAGGAATGGTAGAACTGGTTCGGAGAGTATCTCTAAGAGACTGGACAGTGTTTTCATTTCTGAAAATCTTCTTCAACTTTCAGAAAGATACAGATCATGGGTTGAATATTCATTCCTCTCGGACCATGCTCCTATCTTCCTGTAGCTTGATTCATCCTCTCATCGGTCGACTTATCCTTTTAAATTCAATCAACTGTGGTTATAGGACCAAGATTTTGCGTGGCTAGTCACTCAAGTTTGGACTGACCAATATTTTCTACAAGAAGTTGACTTATAGAGACGTCTAGTGTGGAAACTGAAACACTTAAAAAAGTAAGTTAAAAGTTGGGCTCATCATCAGAAAATTAAGAATACTTTTAGACTCTCACAACTAGAAGAAAGTATATAGTCATTGATCCTAGAACAATCTGTGGGTACTATATCGACCGTTCTTGAACACCAGTTAAAGACTCTATAGGAGGAGAGGAACAAGATTTTACTGGTCGAGGAAGCACTTTGGTGTCAGAAGAGTAGAACTATCTGGATCAAGTGCGGAGATCGAAATACTAATTTTTTTCACCACTTTGCAAGCTACAGGAGAAATCACAAGCATATTTGGGAATTAAAAATGGATACAGCTGACATTATCACAGGACAGGACAAGCTGATTCCAGAGGCTTACCATTACTTCAAAAATTATTATAGTGATCCGGGACTTACAAATTTTCATGACCAAGCGATCATCACTGGACTTTTTCCTAGACTTGTTAGTGAGGTGGAGGCCAAACAACTTAATGGATCCTGTACAAAAGAGGAGATATGGAAAGTTCTAAATTCATTCAAAAGGGACAAAATCCACGAACCGGATGGTTGGACTATTGAGTTTTATCTTCACTTCTTTGAACTTGTTGGTGATGACCTGTGGGATCTGGTTGAGGACACCAGGATTAGAGACATGGTCAATTGGGCATTAAACTCTACCTTCTTGACACTTATTCCTAAGACCAACCTATCAGTTTCCCTAGGTGACTACAGGCCTATCGCTCTATGCAACCTTTGCTATAGAATTATTACCAAAATCCTAGCTAATAGGATAAAACCTTACTTATCAAGAATTATCTCTAGAGAACAATTGGGTTTCCTTAAAGGACGATAGATTACGGATGCCATTGGAACTGTACAGAAAGTGTTACACAACATCAAACATAAAAAGCTACAGGAACTTATTTTAAAGTTAGATCTCAAAAAAGCATTTGATATTATTAATTGAGACTTCCTCAGATTAATACTTCTTCAATCTGGTTTTGGTCTTCATTTCACGAGGTGGATTATGGGTTGTGTTACTAGTGCGACCATAGAGGTTCTAGTGAATGGGGTGGCAACCCTTTTCTTCCATAATGAGAGAGGTCTGAGGCAGGGTTGCCCTCTCTCACCCCTATTGTTCATCTTGGCTATGGAAGGACTAAGAAGTTTACTCAAAAATAGTCAACAAGCAGGGAGACTTACAGGTATTAAGGTCTCAAGACTGGTTAAGATTCTGCATATTTTTTTCGTGGATGATGTTCTTATTGTGACTAATTCTAGTTCACAAGAATGGAAGGAGATAAACTCCATTCTCAAAATATTTTGTTGAGCTTGAGGGCTCCAGATCAATGTGACCAAATCTACTTTACACTACTCGGGGCTTACAGAGGTGGACTTAGACACTTACAAGAACATCTTCTTGTACAACTTTATAGAGATCTCGATTGGTCTAAGATATCTTGGTTATTTCCTCAAACCAGGCTGTTATAAAGTGGTGGATTGGCATTGGTTACTCATTAAATTTGAAAAAAGGATTGTGCATTGGTGCAATAGGTGGTTAACACTTGGAGGGAGATTTGTTCTTATTAAATCAGTCTTGGAGAGCCAGGCAGTCTACTGGATGTCGTTGGATGTTATTCCCGTCACTGTATTAAAAAGGATTCGTTAGCTGATTTTTACTTTTCTCTAGATGGGTGGTAGTGAAAAAAAACATCATCATCTTTGTCGATGGGATTCTATTGCTAAACCTAAATTGGTGGGTGGTTGGGGGCTGAGAAGTATCTTTCTATTTAATAAATCTCTGGCGTCCAATTCACTCTGGCGTGTGTTGTCACAAGATGGGATTTGGCATCGGGTTATTATTGGTAAATACATTTCACATATTTTTATCCTGAGTTGGCTCATACATACATTTAACAGTCCAAGAAATGCTTCCCTGATCTAGAGATCACTTCTGAAATATTTACATATAATCCAACATTGGTTATGTTGGAAACCTGGATCGGGCCACACAATCCATATTGGTAGGGATGTTATTCTGGGATTGGGGACTACTACATAGTTGTCATCGGAGCTCCTAAATAAATTACATGAACATTATATATATTATCTCTTCCAAGCCAAGGGACCTATAGACCAGGGGTCTCTCAGTACCCGGTGGAAGAACTGCACAGACTTGGATCTTTCGGGGGACTTGGCTATTGAATGGCAGCATTACTATAAGGAACTACTTGGAGCAGGGATACAACTTAGGGAACAGAAGGATGTACTGCTCTGGAATGGAGGTGATTGTTCTGGTAACTTATCCGCTAAGAATTTATATGATGTCATTGCTTCTACCATTTGGATCCAGAAGTGTACAGGCTGGAGGAAGCAACTTTGGCATTGGAATATTCCTTTGAAAATTGAAATTTTTACTTGGCTAGCTGCATCCAATAAGATATTGACCTGGGACAATCTATTACATCGAGGTTGGGAGGGACCTAATATTTTCCTTCTTTGTCGTTTGATTACTGAATCTGTTACACATATTTTTATCAACTATACTTTTACACAACAAGTATGGCGCAAACTCTCTTTTTCCCTCAAGCTCCAGTCTACCTAATCGGGCTCCTCACTGAAGATTTGTTTGGAGGACTGGGCAAAGGAAGAGTCACTATATCCACATCTTCCTTCCTTGGTCAACTGACACATCTGGTTGGAGTGCAACAGGACTATCTTTGATCAGATTCCCCCTTCTATCAATGTTATCTGCTACAAGACTCTGGGAGGCTTGGAGGGTTTAACAACATCGAAGGATCCTTCTCCACACTTTTTACAGCCTACCTATCAACAGGGTAGGAATATTGCATGGTTTGATGGCGCCTCACAAAACTATGGTCTTCAATGTGGAGCAGAAGGTATGATCAAGCTCATAGATCATACCAAATTTTCTTGGACCTACAATTGTGGTGAGGGTACAAATACCAAAGGGTGAAATCATGAAGGTGGGTTACACTTTTGCTTGTTTTATGAGAAAAAAAACTGTATTTTCACAAGTTATTCAACTTCCGACATATAAAAGTATTTTTTTTATTTAGAATTTCACTTTACAGTAAAAACAAAACTTGTGAAGAATTGTGTTAGCTTTCCAATGACTATTTTACAATTTTTTTTTATCACGATTTGGTATGCCAATTTGACAGTTTAACAGTATGTTTCTTAAACATGAAATGAATGATAATGAGTTACTTATTTCTACAACAATGTATATATTATTAACTTATGTTTTAAAGAAACAAAATATACTGCAACAATCTACAGAGACTCTATTTTATTAT
>SNQJ01S0220881.1:0-15031 GCA_010110895.2 Picea sitchensis | reverse complement strand
AAGAAACAAAGTGCTAGGGTGTAGGCACTTCTAGGCCCTAGTGCCTTGCTCTCCTTAGCCCTTTTATGGAGTAAATACTTATGCAACAATAACCAAATGCAAACCTCTAGAGTTCTAGCACTTTAGGGCTCTAGGGTTTCACTGGTTACTAGATCAATTTAGTTAAAGCTTGGCAAATAAAAGTAGGAAAGTAGCAACTTAAGTTTCTTACTTCAAGCATTAAATACACCATGCAATTTCATAATCTTGTATGAGAAAATAAAACCATACAATAAACCATTCAATAGATGACAACATGCAGATTCTACTTACTTGCACCAAGAACAAACATGAATATACCATGCAAGATCACCACAAAAATCCAAAAAATGATCCAAGTTGCAAAGATAAGCCTTAAACAAGAGTGGCACCTCACTATTTCAGCCAATAACACTAATAGGGTGCAAATTTCAGACTTCATTGTCTCCAAGGACAAGTTGTGATGAAAAATGAATGTAATTTTTGTTTATTTATACCAAATCAAGCCCTAAATTAATTTAAATTCAAAAATATTGGGCCGACCTGGCCAATTTGTTACAAAAATTAAATTTTGACAAAATTAAATAAATTTTCATCTAAAATCTCCTCCAAGGGTGATGCCATGCCCTTATAAGGTGATGTTGGGCCCCATATGTGGAGCGTTGAGCAAGGAAAGTGGAACACTTGGCCTCCATAGGCCTAAAATGATGCCCACACATGCCACAAGCCTCACAAATGCCTCCAAGTATGAAACCTTAGCTCTGGATGACATATAGGGCTATCATGGTGGTGTCTAAGACCCTCAAATGATAAAATCCAAGTGGGAGGAACATAAAACCCTGGATCTAGGTCTCCTAAAGTGCTTCCAAAGGCAACACCCTTCTTTCTCCTGGTGCAAGTCTTCAATCTTTGTCTTTCCCCTTGGCTGGGGTCTCAACATCCATCAGTGAGATTTGAGCCCTCATGAAGGTCCGATCTAATCATTCCCTCATGTGTACCTGTCCATCGGGAAGGTCCCACAGAAACAAAAAGTACACCCTCCAAGGGTTCATAAGTCACAAGTTTCATAGCATGTAAATCACATCCAATAATTAAATTACCCAAACATGTGCATCAAACCCCCCTTAACCCAAAACAAATTCTCAAAGACATTATGCAATTTGAAAAGTTAAATTTTAAGAAGGTCTCAAGGTGTCCGATTGGGATAACTTCTCTTAAGTTTGGGGTGTTTCCTAGGTGGATTCTAGTCCAAGTCATGTAAGTGTATGAGGTGGCATGGGGTAAATATTTGGGCATGGGGTGCATGTGATAGCAGGGAAATGTAGAGTCTTAACTATGGGTGCCTTTGTGGAGGGTGAGATGCACCTTGTCATGAATGAAATTGTTTCCTAGCCCATTCATTGCCTTTTACTCTTACGGTTGTTCCTGATATTGATTCTAAGGATCAAAGAATAATGTCAGGCATCAAAGGTTTTAAATGAAATGTTTTTATGAGTGCTTTTTCTATCTTCAATTTTTTGAGAAATAATATTTAAATGAAATTAATGATAAGAGAGTACAAAGGTTGTATCTCGTTATCCGAGTCACAATTATAATGTCAAATGATGTAGAAATATTTACAAAATTGTTAAAACAAAGTCAGGTATCAATTACAGATAAGTCTCACCTTGTTTATAGTAGAAGAACAATAGAAGATGCACCCTTGAACATGATATAAAAATGCAGTAATTCACACAGACCACAGGTCTTGTTTTACTCATAGTAATAACAGAGGAAAAACTGTTACTGAATGAACCACTAATATAATATGATGAAAATAACAGAGGAAAAGTTTTTACTGAATTGCAGTTGAATACATGGGGGGGTATAATTATATGAATATATCAATGTTGGCTCATTATGGGATGGTTAACGATTACAGGGAAGAGTAACTGTTCATGAAAATAATGATGGAGGAATACGTGTCCAATAAGGAGGTGGGATGCAAGAATGCGGGTGGTAGGTATAGGTGGGGTAAGTGACAGTTGGAGGGTGAAAGGTGGAGTGGGTGGAGAAAGTGGACGATGTGCATGCATGTTCATTTTCTCCCAACTACACTTACTTTTCCCTATTCAATGCATTGGGTGCACCTGTCCATCAATGATACCACAAATCTTGAAGGCTCAACCCTTTCATTCAATTCAAAGGAAAACATTTTCTTCTATATTTGGGGCAACTTCTCCTCGATCTTTTTCACTTCTTGGACTGTGACCTGATATAGTGAACTTGGATTAACTAACCATTCATTGATTTTAAGTAAATCAATTTGGATCATCTCTTGGATGGCTTCCTGAGTATTTTCCTTGTTCTTTCTGGAGCTTTGCTGGTTCATTTCTATCTCAATCTACCTCAATGCTTCAGAGATATTACTCCCTTTGAATTCAATCAAATTTTTATTTAGTGAAGATAATGCCTCTAGACAAGACTCTTTTACATCTCTGGAAAGTTTCTTGCCTTCTTTTAGATTTGTTTCTGAGTCTTTTTGGGTCATTTCGGCTCTTACTTGTTCAAGGTGAGAGAGAAGGGTAAGACCAGGGGCATTATATTTTTGCGTTCATATGAGAAAATCTTGAAACTTAGATCGGGTTGCGTAGGCCTCTTTTTCCTTGACATAAATATTTTTTAGAGAAAGGTCTACTGCCTGATAACATTTATGAATATCATAAACTTTCTGATAGAGTTCTTGCTGGGAAACTTCCAGCCTCTCATTGATTTATGATGCTTGAGTTTTGAAGGCCGAAATATCTATCATGGTGTTCTCTATTAGGGTCAATCTGGATTGCAACTGCTTTATCAACTTGTCACGTCAAGTGACCAAACCTTGGCTGGTATGTAAACTCCAGTAGAGAAACTCAAGGTTATCCTGTAACTTCTTAATTTGATGCTGATGACTAGCCCTGATTTTTTCAATGTCCTATTTCATCCTGCTTCTAATAGTCTTCTCTGTACTATATATCTCACTCTACATTTTCTCTACCAAGAGGCATTTTTGTCGCAGTTTTTCGGTTAAATTTTCCACTGACCATTAACTGGCAGTGGAAAAAGCCCCTAGTGAACCTGCAACTTATTTTTCAAACTCATGACCATCTTGGTATTTCCCATCATACACGAGTATTTTCCTCTTAGTGATCACTCCATCCTTGTGGTGAGATTCTATTTTCACGATAGCCTTTCATCTCTTGTTGAAAAATAAATCTGAGGGAGGCATCTCTTCAGGAAAGATAGGGGTAAGATAACCTACAAAAGTGAGTTCATAACTAGGATTTCCGAAGATGGTATGTAAAGGGGTTAATGATGCAATGGGAGAAGCAATTTCCGTGGAATGTTGTTGTCCTATTGTATTTGGGCTGCTAGTAGAAGTAGCCGATGTTGAATGAGGAAGAACTTGTCCTAGATTCATGAAAGCTTCAAATTGCGATAACACTTGTGGATCATTCAATACTGACAGTGATGTTCTTATTTCATGAAATAATACTTCTGGGATTTTCAGGACCTCTTCAACTTTGTTCTTATTGGAGGAACTTGGCTCATATCCTGTAGTTCTAGCTTCTTGTGAAGGACGCATGAGCTTTGACTCTCCTTGTAATATCTTTGGTAAACTATTCCATCTGTTTTTTTGAAAGCTGAGGAAACCAACTTGTTGGTCAAGAGGCAGAGTCTGGAATTTTCTTCAGACTTCCTCATAAGCTCTAACTCCCCTGAACATTTCGTCATAAGGAGAATTCTCATGGATGTATCGCTTCATGTTAAAATAAGCCAGATTATTTTCCACTATCTTATGTGGATCATGTTTCTTGAACTCAATGTCCACTAATTTGACATCTTCTAGGGTTGTGGCCTCGACTTTAGAATGACCAAAATCCAATAGTGTGAACATGCCAACTTGAATGGGGAAAGTTGACCAAACCTTTTTCTAAGTTTCTTTCAACTCCTTGCTGATACCTCCTGCTACTGTCTGGTATGCCACTTCTCTGCACACAATCCTGTCGAGTAAAAATTATGGGAGGGAATGAGGAGGAACAAAAAAACCAAATACTCTGATATAGGATAAATTCTCCTTAATGAACCATTTTGAAAGTTTTCCTAAGTTCCCCATAATCCTTTCTAAAATCTGGGGTGACAGGTGACCATAAATAACTATATGAACATGCACTACAACATTGTGACAAATTTTGTAAAAGAAATCTTTGGCGTTCCCCTCCCACAATTCAGAGTGGTAGAAATGAATTGGCTCAGAACTGATCGGGGTCCAACTCCAATTCATCAGGGGAAAAGGGGTCATGAAACAAATGTCATCCATAACATATGCCGACATGTAAAAATGGGCAGGCTGCCCTTTTGAAATTGTTGATTTATACTCAACGATTTCCTTGGCCAAATTATTAGATAACATTTTGGCCCAATTGAAGGTATAACCCTCAACTACCTCATTTATGATGGCTACCCACTCAACTTAGAAATATGTCGGGTTCTTATTCCCAAATAGGAGACAAAGCATCATGGCTGTATATAACGTATGAGCGTCTAAATATGTCGTGGCATATATACCATGAGCATTGGCTCTGAATTTTTTCGGATGTCCCCACCAGGTCTTGACTATATCATGACCATTTCTAGCGTATTACGTGCATTCGTTTCTCTCAAATTCTAGAAGAAATGCGACATTGTGAGTGTATTTAGGGGCAGGGGAAATCTTGTACATTTCTTGTAGGTGCTCTAGTTGGAAGGAGCCGACGACGACCTGCTGGTGGTTGATGACCCTCCTAGTTTGGATGTCGACATGTTCCAAAGCCCAATTTATCATATCGTTGTAGGGTATGATTCTTGGCCGTGCAACGATATTATGCAGTTTCGACTGTGCTACATGTCTGAGCTTAGCTGTAAAGGATTCATCATCTTCTTCGGAAGAGTCAATTGGACAGTTAATGATCTCATGCTCCAAGACATCAAAAACTTGCTTCCAAGTTTTAATGGAATCCACAACTCGCAGATTTGTGTATGATAGAACATCTGCATATGCATTTGAATCATCACCCCATGCATCAATATTCTTTGCAACTTTTCATGGCGCCATGGTCCTCAAGGAAACATAATTATCCTACCTATGACAAGAGAAGTCTGTAATCTCTACACTGAATAAAAGCTGCTAATTGCAAATGGTAAAAACGATTTTGAAATTCGAAGTAATTTATTCAAAAAGTCTATCGATCTTCGTATAGTTCTACTGACAAATAATTTATTAAACTTAATGGAATTCATTACCCGATGATTCACAATCTTTATTTGAAATCATTAACCTTAATCAATCATAAATGTCATTAATACTTCGATGATTTGCGTTCGAAAATTTTGGATGTGACAGGGTGGAAATCTCCCGAAGTTCGAATTCGCGGAGGAATTAATCTCTGAGTAATCACTTTTATGTCTTAATTAATCATGCTTTAAAAACATTGTATTAACTTTAATTATTTTGAGAGTTTGGAATTTAAAAGTTTTGAAAATAACACTAGGTAAAATTTCCAAATTCCGAAACTGCGAAGTGATTAATTAACACTTAATTATGACTAATTAAAGCTGTTAAATCCTTTATTAACTCTTTGAAACCCTTTTTTTTCTTTTGTAATTACTTTACTTCGATTCTTTGATACTCCGGGGATTGTGAAATCAAAAAATCCCGAAGATAAATCTCTCAGAGTGATGTGGCATAGATGACATCATTCCGATGCCATGTCAAGGAAAGAGAGGTTCCATGTGTCACTTGAAAACATGCGAATCATCTGACATAAATGTCAAAAGTAAGTGCCACGTGTCAAGCCAAGAAAATAATTTTAAAGGAAACGTGTCCTATGACTCGTCTGTAAGTCCTTGAGGAACTATCATGAATGAATACCTTCAGGACTTCGGAATTTTGGGGTTTCTGTTGTTTAGATTTGTTGGAACATACAAAGTGCAGAGCTCCGAAGCGATCGTTAGAGACTTTCTCTTTAAAACTCAGGCGGCTTCAAAAATTCGGAGATCATTAGGACCATTTGATAAAATTAGAGTTTCTCATTGACGGTAGATACTGTAAGCACCTTATTGATAAATAACAACCAATGGATTTATTTTAATTTTAAAAGGCCGCTTTCTAGGTTTTTTTCTTTTTTGGGTCAAATTTTATTTCTAAGAGGTAAAATATATAAAGCTCAAAAGATCAAAATTATACGTGTTCTAACATAAGCTCCATATGGGGATTGCGACTCCGTATGAGGAACAAAATAACAATAGACCAAGTGCCTTTATTGGGTAAATGGAGTCATCATTGATTTTTGAAAAACATGTTCTAGTTTTACATAGAAAAACAAACTTAACCAAATCTCAAAAAAACTTCAAAATATACTTAATGATTGATCTCAAGTTAGGCTATTTGAACTTTTCTTTTCCTAAAAATGAGTTTAGAATTGTTTAAGATAATCAAAATAACCTTAATTAAAATATCAATCTTGGACCAACTTTGTTCACTTCAAGGTTAAGTAGATGTAACAATTTATTTAGGGAGTCCCTAGTTGGTTCATGATGTAAATATCACCGAAAAGAGAACTAGATAACATAGTATGACATGTAGATATGTATGATGACCTTTCAAATATCATAGTATTGCTTCACTTCCAGTGCTCCTGTTTAGTACCCCGGTGAAGTTATCTACTTCTCTCATTGAATTTCCTTTCACCACTTCAACTAACACTTTTGCATTTCGCTGAGATGAGGGGAATCAATATATAAATTTCCTTTCATCATCTCTTTTGGACAAGATAGGGGGCGATAAAATTATGATTTTCCTTTCACCGCCTATCTTATATTTTAATATTTTGAAGTGGGGGCAATCAATCTATATGTAACATACAAGGGATGATATATGTTTAAATGTTTTTGAAAAGAAGGTCTGTCAACAATTTTAAGAATACTCTGAAACTAAATTTCTTCCAATTTTAAATACACCTTCGCCTATAGGAATTTTTTTATGGGAATATTAATATTTCAGGGACCAACCTTGAGCAAATTAGTTAGTTTAAAGTCTGATAGAAAAGAAAAAATTATCAGGATTATCCCAGACATACCTTTTTCAATTAAAATCAAAGGAACATAAATATTTTCTCCTAATCTCGTTTTGAAAATATGTTTTTAAGTTCTCAGAGTCAAGGTAAGTTTCTTTCTTTCTATGAAGACTAAGAAAATCTGAAGTGGGTAGGAACTTGGGGATATGTAAAATAACCAAATCGAGGATTTAGAGGATCTGACACAAAATATCCTAATCCCACACAAGTTTGTATCTTTAGTGAAGAATTCTTTCGAGTTTATTTATTTTTATTTCAGAGATGGCTTTAGAATTTATCAGCATGACACTTTAAGTTGTAATTTTATACCTCTCTCATTCTTAGGTCAGGTGATAATATTATCATGAGAAAAACTTCCTTCACATTCATTTCAAATTTTATTTGAACTATAAGAGTAGGAACTCATACCTTATTTTCCCTTTGAACTTTCAGCAAGGCGGATTATTAATTTATCACTTGTTTTTAGAGAAATCGAGTGTCAAATTTTTATTCAGCTTCATCTCTTGTTCAACAAGATCTATTCCGTGAGAGGAATAAAATGCAAAAAGTCAGAAAAACTTGTAGAATAGAGATGATATGTGCTACATACGTTTTTTTATTTTTCATTTCAATGATATCAAGCGATAACAAATTTATTGAAAATATTTACAATAGATGATCAACTGACTTGGGTAATTTACAAAAACAAAAGAACAATTGAAAATCAAAATGACAATGTCAATCCAATACGATATACACAATGAAAATATGAAATGTAGCTACTACATGAAATGTTTTAAATAACGCCCATTGATAGGAGCGTCAAGAATTTCTCCATCAATATTTTCAAGTGAGAATGATTTTTTTCCCTCAACAACTGCAATTTTGAATGGTCCAAACCAGAGATGATCAAATTTTCCATGTTTCCCTGCATCTTCCTTTCTAGCTTCCCATTTTAGAACTAAATCGCTAGGAAGAAACTCTCTGTCTTTGGATTTTTTTTATCAAAAAGGGATTTCATATTATCCTGGTACTTTTGAAGCTTATCATCCACTTCTACTCTGTTCTACTGAACTCCAATGATTTGATTCATTCTTCTCGTAACATCACTTGGATCTTCATTTGCATCCTGCCATAGTTTCATCACAGGAAGAGTAAGATTAATAGGGAGGATAATGTCAGTTCCATAAACTAATTGGAAAGGGGACATACCTATAGATTTCTTGGTGCTAATTCGATTTTCCCATAAGGCGTACTTTAAGTGAATATGCCAAGATTTTTTGTTTTTAGTCAAAAATTTCTTGATTATAGTCATCAGACTCTTGTTAGGTGATTCAACCAACCCATTTCCCTAAGGATAATAAGCTATAGAATGACCTAAAATAATATTGTACTTTTGACAAAAATTGATCATTGCCATAGATTTAAAATCTTGGGTATTATCAATGACTATTTTTCTAGGACAACCAAATCTTGCTAGGATGTTTTCTTCCAAAAAGTTTATTACTACCGAATCTATAGCATTCCGAGTTGGAATGGATTCAAACCATTTCATGAAGTAAACGGTAGAGGTTAAAATCCATTTATGTTGAGCACTTGATTGCAGATGAATTTCTCCAATGAAGTCTAGGCCCCTTTGTTGGAAAGGAACTTCAACTTTTACTGGAATTAAAGGTAAGGAAGGGAGATTTTGCTTACCAACAAACAATTGGCATAAATTTCAAGCTCTGACCCTTGCATTTACATCAATAAATAACTTTGGCCAATAATATCCTGCCCTTAAAATATTGTAAGATATTTCCCTCTAGGCATGATGTCCTCCACATACTCCTTCATGAAATTCATCAATGACACCTTCTGTTTCATATTCTGTCATGTAACATAACAAGAAAACCATAGGGTCTTTCCAACACAACTTTCCATCAACAATTCAATACTTAATTGCATGTAGTTTTAAAGTTCTTGCTTTAGAGGGAGTCATGTCATTTGAGCATTGAAGAGTAAGGAGGTATGTAACAATATCATGGTACTAGGAAGAGGAAGAAAACATATCTTCAATCTGGATTATAGGTGCTTGATCATCTATTTCCTCTATATCTAGAAGAAAATCATGTGATTTGAAGTTATTTATTCCCAACACTCTAAAATTGGATTCGTCCTACAACCTTTCCAGACCTTGACATTTCACCAGCTTGTTTGGTTTCACTTCTAGATCAAACTCTTGAATTTTAGCCAACCATCTACCTCTTATTCCATCACTGTCTGGCTGAACCAAGATATCTTTAATTGCATTCGTTGGCACATAAACACTTATTTTGGAGTGCAAGACATATGTTCCGAAAGACTTTAGATCCTTCACCATTGCATAAGCTTGTTTTTCAATAATATCATATCTTAGCTCTGCATCCCTAAGGATTTTACTTAAAAAGGCCATTGGTTGTTCGAATCCTTCTTCATTCTTTTGAAGGAGCACTGCTGCAAAAATATGCTCATAAGTGAAAGAGAAGATTAATAATTCTTTTGTATAGTCCGGACTTACCAATACTGGTGCTTCTCCTATATATTTATTAACATGCTCGAAAGACGCTTTGGCTTCTGCAGTCCATTTTACTTCGCTATCCTTTTTTAGCATATCTGTAATGAATTTGATTATTTTGGCAAAGTTAGAAATAAATCTCCTCAAAAAATTGATCTTACCTAAAAAATATTAAATATCTTCTCTATTTCTAGGAATATTAATCAGGTCAATAGACTCAACTCGTTTAGGATCAACCTTGATTCCATCTTTTGAAACTATATGACCTAAAAGTTTACCTTCTTGCATAGAAAAGTGTGACTTTTTAGGGTTAAGAGACAAACCAAATTTTCTGCATTTTTCAAAAGTCTGTCTGAGGTGCATCAAATGTCCTGCATTAGAATTGGAAAAAACTGTCAGATCGTCTAGATAAATAACAAAAAACTTGTCTCTCTCACTGATGAACGTGATATCCATTGCTCTCTGGAAAGTTTCACCCTCATTCATTAAACCAAAAGGCATTTTATCATACATGAAGGTTCCCCATGGAGTAGTAAACACAATATTTTCTCTATCATCTTCATGAACAACGATCAGATTATATCCTGAGAAACCATCAATCATAGAAATTCTGTTATCCCCTACTACCTTCTCCAAAACATGGCCCATCTTTGGGCGAGTAGTTATCTTTAAGAGAAGACCGCTTTAAGTTCCTAAAATCAACATAGAGTCTTATTCCACCATTCTTATTTCTAATAGGGACCAAATTGGCCACCCATTCAGAGTATCTAAGGGGAACAAATATTTTTGCATCAAGGATTTGTTTAACCTCCTTTTCTATTACCAACAGAAGAATTGGGTTTATCTATATAAGCGTCTTCCTAAAAGGTTTAATACCATGTTTTAAGGGAATATTGTTGTCAATAACAAAAGTATCATAAGTTTTTAAATCATCATAAGACCATGAAAAAACATCCTTATACTGTTTGAGTAACTCAATGTATTTACTCTTTACTTGTGTCAGAAGATATTTTGATATTTTGACCATTTTGGGATTTTCATTAGTTCCTACGTGACAATCTTCAACTTCTTCAGGTTGAGGTCACAAAGTAGACTTTAAAGGTATATCATCCTGGTCAAACAACCTTTCTAAAGGGATCAAACCTATGGGAATTTGATTTTTTTAAAGTAAGAGCATGCAATGATTTTCAATTTTATCTTGTAACTTCTTTGGGTTTTCTCCTTCCTACATAATCCAAGCAGGATCGTTCTAATTTTCTTGATCTATGTGGGTCTCAAAAAAATCATCAACCATTTCCAGGAACTATTTGATTTGTTCATCATCTTCAAACACTTTCTAGTGTTGAACATTGTTCGGAATCAAAGGTCTATGTTTCATCTCAATATGATATTTCAGCATCAAAACCATAGGTGGTATGAAAGTCGAAGCAACTTTCGCTAAATAATCAGCTTGTTGATTTTGCATTCTGGGGATAGAGTGAATATTAAAAGATGAGAAGAAATTATCTATAAGATCCCAGGCACAATTTCTATATGATATCAATCTCAGATGCTTATCTTGATATTTTTGTTTTATTTTCTTTACAATGAGCTCAACATCACCATAAACTATCAAATGTTCGATTTTTAACTATCTTGCAGCTTCTAATCCTAAAACTAAAGCTTCATATTCACAGACATGATTGGTATAATCAACGTCCCATTGTAATATGTAAGAGAAAGGAATAACATACTCATCCCCTAGCGCCACACATAACACTCCAGCTCCTTCTCCTTCGCAGGATGAAGTGCCATCGAAGAACATTTTCCACATCCCTTCTCTAACATTTATATTTTTCTTTGAAATTTCTATTTTTTGATTTTCTTCTTCTATACATTCTTCAAAATCGCCATCTATGGATAATATACAATTTCCTAAATCTTGATCAACAACACAGATTGGGTAGTTATTGGGGGTTTGAGGGTCGCTTACAATATACGCCAGTCTAGGTTCTCTGTACAGTCGAGTAAATTGTCCACCAAAAATTGGAATTGTAGCATAGGTCATGTCTAGTTGAACCGATCCTTCTAGCTTGGCACCCCAAGATCTGGATAGAAGCATACCATATTTGGCAGGAACATCAACAACAACCACATCCATAAGGATACTTTTCACAGGAACCTGCACAAGGTTTAAAACTAAATCCTTAATCATACCTAGACACTTAACCTTTCTAGAATTGAACGAGTATAAATATTGATAAGGTATGGTAATTTCAAGGCCCAACTTTTCCATGATAATCATCAACATTAAATTATGCGAGGCTCTCGAGTCTAGCATGCAATTGTGAAGTAAATGATCGTGCATATTCAATGTAATATAGAAATGAGCAACATAATCCTTACTTCTTTCAATGTGTGGTCCAAACATGATTGTAGGTTTTTCATCCTGCAAATTGATAACATCAGCTTGACATTCAGCTTTAGATAAATTTATTTCTTTAGTGATTTGTTTTTTATAGATCGGGTTCCTAGCAAGTTCAACTAGAGGCATTAGAATATTAATTTTATTAAGATCATTCTCTAAATTGAAAGTCCCAATTTATTTTTCAATTTCCATGGTATGAATCTCTACCTATGTATTTTATGGCTTCTTAGTTTGTACTGCTTTCATTTCAACTTTCTTTGTTCGAGAATCTTGCATCTCAGTTGATAGTTTTGTAACTGTTGCCTCATTTGGTTTGTTTCGCGATAATTTTTTTTTTTCAGTGGAATATTTGTAGAATTTTTTTCTATTGGCCTCAAATCATATTTATGTTGAAGCTCGACCATTATTGAGTCAGTGAGACCTTTGTATGTAGAGTCTCCCATATTGTTGATGTTTTCATCATTATTAAACATAGATTCCATATCCAAAGATTTCTCATAATCCTACTGGGTTAGGTGAGGCTCAATATCATCATCGCTGAGGTTGTTTAGATCTTCCTCTAATTCCTCATACTCTTGCAACTCATCTCTCTGTATGAAATTCTCAGTCTTAAATAGAGCTTGAATCTTTTGATCCTCATTTTTTATTTTCCTCCGTTGTATCTGAGGATTAGGGTTTCTCCTGAATTGATTCCTAATGTATGGATCAGGTTTGGCCTTCTCTATTTTCATCTTGAAAATTTTGTTCGACAAATCTTTAATAATTTTGGCCATCTCATCCATTTTTTCCTCTACGGACTTTCCAGATCCAGAGGGCCCTGCATGTTCTTTAAAATGCCTGGGTTCTCTTGTTCCCATCTCAACTTTGGTTTTCAACTTCCCGGATGACATCATATTGGATTCAATTTCTATAACATCATCTTGCATCCCCACTAAAGTAGTGGATATTCTTTCCCTCAATAGTAGAGCGAAATCAGAATCAAAATCCCCTGCAAAAGTGAATTTTGCAGCTGGTTGAGAAGGTTTAACTTCAGCTAGGATTTTTTGATAAATCTTATTAAATATTTGGATAAATTCTAGGACTGATTCAAAAGTTTTCTTTCTTAAGGCTCCAAATTCGGTTAGGTAATATAGATGGTCCTTTTTCTCACCCCACTGCCTTAGGAAGGAAGTTTCCATATCATTATATGATCGTATAGAACCTACTAGAAGTCCTTTGAACCAAGTTCTTACATGTACTTCAAAAGTATGTACTAATAGTCTCGTGTAAAGTCCTCGTGCTCAATGCCAAGAATATCCACAAATTGATCGAAAAAGGCTATATGTTCTATTTCTGTTAGACCCCCTTCTCCCGTGAACTTATGGAGGCTCTTCATGTAATTTTTGGGTAAGTCATGTAGGACAATAGGAAAGACTAAGGGATCATATGTAACGACGACCTTGGCAAATATCCTAGGGGGTTGAGCTTTTCCACCAACCCCCGCACCTCCGACACCTCCAACACCAACCATTGAAAGTCTAGGAGACATAATTCAAGGGCTAAATAGGATATTTTAAAAAACTTCGAATGACTGATCTACTGATCTTTCGACTACTTCGGGATGTTGTGAATGAAGTTTGGGAAAGTGATCATGAGAAGACGAAAGATCTATATGAGGGGGAAAAGGAAAAATTGGGCTCGACTCCTTAGGTTTACCTGATGTATAGATAGGATAAGAAATGGGGGATGGATCTGAGTACAAAAAATAATCTTCGGGATTTTTAGAAACATAAAATTTTTCTTCAGGGATAGAAAGAATCGAATGAGTACTAATGATAATGAGTATTGAAATGGATCCTTTGTTCTCACTAGTAAAAGTAGCTATCAATGAAAAATGCATGGTATGGTCAGTCTCAAATTTTATTTCATGAATAATTACCTTTGGAGTTTCAAGCTTAATTTCAGGTTTACTCGTAGATTCTTCTGCAGAATGACCTTGTTTAAAAATTTCTTTAAGAGTTAGTTCTTCAACAAGAATCTTAGCATTAACTTGCGTAATTTTAGTTTGATGGACCTTACCTGATGATGCAGAAGTTTGTCTGAGATATCCCTTTGGTTTCAACAATTTTTTGGGATCCAAAACTGGCGTAGTCTACTTTTGTCTGGGTTTTTCCTGGTATTCTTTCGACTGAATGCCAGTTTTGTCTACGGTGGAGTCACCAGGTGAAAGATGAAGTAAGCCTTATTCACGTATTCAATCTTTGTTCATCGTCAAAGACCAAAATTTACCTTGTCGTTCTCCCAAGGAAAATGATTTCATTTCTTCATCCTCGACAACGACGCCAAAAAGATGTTGTTCCTGATATTGATTCTAAGGCTCAAAGAATAATTTCAGGCATCAAAGTTTTTAAATGAAATGTTTTTATGAGTGCTTTTTCTACCTTCAGTTTTCTCAGAAATAATCTTTAAATGAAATTAATAATAAGCCATTACAAAGGCTCTATCTTGTTATCTAAGTCACAATTATAATGTAAAATGATGTAGAAATATTTACAAAACTGTTAAAACAAAGTCAAGTATCAATTATAGATAAGTCTCACCTTGTTTACAGTAGAAGAACAGTAGAAGATGCACCCTTGAATAGGATATACAAATGCAGTAATTCACACAGATCACATGTCTTATTTTACTCACAGTAATAACAAAGGAAAAGTTGTTATTGAATGAACCACTGATATAATATGATCATAATAGATGTAGTACTAAATTGCAATCAATCACTCTTCAAGAATTACAAAAAGAAATTCAGATAAATGGAAACACAGAGGGAACACATAACTCAAATTGAATGAAACTTAGAATATTTGTCTGCACTTTTATTAATACTCAAAAGAGTTTCTCTTTTACATTCAGAAAAAATAATCCTGGAATAGATCTTAAATCTATCTATTTATACAAAATTTGTCACAACTGAAAACT
>SNQJ01S0220880.1:0-14401 GCA_010110895.2 Picea sitchensis | reverse complement strand
TTATGCTTCTCAAATCCACCTTCAACATTTAACTTAGTATTGTAAATCCATTGAACAACTATACAATTTTTATATTCAATAAAATATACAAGTTCCCAAGTATTATTCCTTTCTATGGAATCAATTTCTTCATTAATGGCTTTTACCCAAACTTCTTTCTTAACATCATCATCAAAATTTATAGGATCATATGCAATTAATGAAAAATTTGAGACTTATCTAATTCATCATTTTTCTCATACAATTCTCTTAAATTTCTAGTCTTATGACCTCTAATTTTGTTTCTTAATGAAGCTAAAGTAGGATTCGATTCATCACTAACCTCTGATCCTATTTGTTGTCCACCATGAATTCATGGCAAGCCACACTCATATGTTATGGACGTTCTTAGTTGTGATGGGATGACTACTAGTGATTGTATTACAAGAGTTCTTGTTGTAGGTGTATGTGTTTGTGGAACTAACTATCCACCCTGTACAACCTTATCATCTCTATCCTCATCTTCATGGGATATTCCATCTCCCCCTAAAACAATTTTATCAATACTACCATCCCAAGATTGTTCTTCTTTGAACTCAACATCTTTGTTGATAAGATACTTCTTGGTGATGTAATTATAGAGTATATATGCCTTAGATTCCTCATTTATCCCAAAAAGAAACATTTCTCACTTCTAGCATCCAAATTTCTCCTCATTTCTTCAGGTACACGTGGATAAGCTACACACCTAGATATTCTCAAATGTGATACATTGCTATTCTTATGACTCCAAGCTTCTCGGAGAACCTTGTTCTTTATGCTCTTAGTTGGAAGTTTGTGTTCAGAATATATACTAAACAATCAAGTGGATATCCCCAATAGTTTTTTGGAGGATGCTTCTCCTTCAACATACTTTGATCCATATTCATAATGGTTATATCCTTACTTTCATCTACTCCATTCTATTGTGGAGTATAACGAGTAGTAAAATCTGTCTCGATTCCATGAGACTGAAAAAACTCCACGAAATCAATTAGCATATACTCACCTCCTCTCTCTGATCTCAAGAATTTAATATATTTTCCACTCTCCTTTTCAACCACAACTTTAAACCTCTTCAATATATCAAAATCTTTAGATTTTTTCTTCAACAAATAAACCCAAATTTTTCAACTGAAATCATCAATAAAAGTCATAAAATAGACATTACTAGTCAATGAATATGTTTACATTGGTCCACATAAGTATGTTTGAACAAGTTCCAATGGAGTTTTATCCCTATACGAAACTCTAGAAATAAATTTATCCCTGTGATATTTTTGCAACTCTCACATGAGCTTGTTGGTTATTGAATACTGGCCAACCCCTTCACCATTTTCTTCTTCTGTAGCAAATATAAACCTCCAAAATGTAAATGGACATACCTCAAATTCCATAACCATGAATCATCCAAATATTTAGCTTTATAATCCTTCAAATAGTCAATCAGATCATTTATCATAATAAGTGGAAACATTTTATTCTTTGTTATCTCTACTCTAGCAATAAACTCCTTACTTGGATACTTATCATAAATTGTACATACCTTGTTCTTGAAGAAAACTCTATAATTTTTCTCTATGAGTTGTCCAACACTTAAGATATTTCGTTTCATAGAAGGTACATAATAAACATCATCTATTTTTATTCTTTCATCATCCATAATATAAACAAGAATCACACCTTTACCATTAACCCTTACTTTACAATCATTACCCAACTTTACCTAAGATTGAATATAGGTATCTAAACATGAAAATAAATATTTATTTCCAGACATGTGATTGATACATCTTTTGTGCATCCTCTGACTCCTGTCATGTGTGAAAAATGGTTTCCAACATATGCTTACTTCTTCCAACACTCGTTAGCATAATGTCCAAATTTCTAACAATAATAACATTGTACCTTTGATTTCCTTTCTTCCAGTATTTGTTGCAACTCCCCCTTAAACTAGGAGGATTTTGCTAAGTTTTCTCCTCAGATTCTAAATCATGTTTGTTGTCTCTTTGACCAACAAATCAACCTCCTCTTCCTCTCTTACTAGACCTTCCTTTGCCTCCACCACTAGTAACATGGAGTTGGGATTTGAAATTGTTCTCTAATGTATTATCATATCTAGACATCCTCGATTTAAGAGAAATCATAGAACCAATTAATTCATCAATATGCATTAAACTAATATCTTTAAATTTTTCTATGGGTAGAACTACAAATTCAAATTTATTTGACAAAGATCAAAGAAATTTGTCAATTACTCTCTTATCTGAGAGGTCTTCACCATACTCCCTTAGTTGATTCACAACAGTCATGACTTGAGTCATGAAACTATCAACTGACTCATTGTCCTTCATCTTAATATTTTCAAAGTCTCTTCTCAAATTTTGAACCTTGACATTCTTCAACTTGGATGTACACCTTGATCTAGTTTCAAGAGTGTCCCAATGTTGCTTTGAGGAAACTAAACTTGACACCTTTGGAAATATGGCTTCATTTAGGCCTTGTTGAATAAGACCGAGGGCTTTGTTATCTTTTGTTTTGTTCTCCTTCAACAAAATTTGTTGAGCATTTGTCAGAGCCATTTTTTTTGTTTTGCTTGGTCAACAGGATCTCGATAATCAACAGTAACAAACTCCCAAAAATCTTGATAACAAAAAATTATTCTCATTATTATAAACCAAGATTCATAATTTCTTTCAGTGAAAACAAGAATATGTGGCTAGCCAAATTACTATTTGTATCCATTTCAAATCATATTCCAAATCACTATATTCAGTTACAACGAGGAAATAGAAATATTACTAGCTCTCATACCACAATGAAGAATGCAGGGGAGTGCTTCAAAAAACAATGAACAATTACTACACGAGTTTCATTACTATGTAACAAAACCTGTAAGCTATAGCTAGGTGTTTACAACAAAATATTAAGTGAACCACTCCTACATCATACACAAAGGTCAATACTCTATTCTACAACAACCTTTTCAAGAGGTGTTTCAGCAGAGAGTAAAAAGTTATTAAAATAAAACAAAGTTATAGTAAGAACATGAGATTTATAACAAGAGACTAAAAACTCATATTACAGTAGAAAAATAACTTCACTAACTTATTCCTTGCAATAGTAAATAAACTCAGTACTTATGTTAACTGGATTTTTCAAACAAAAAACAGAGTATGCATGTTTCAACAAAATAAATTTCTTTGTAATAAATATGAACATTATCATGAGTTTACAAACTCATAAACAAAACAGAATAGAGCATAAAATCCCCTCACTCTCCAGAACTCTCTCTCAATTTCTATTTGTATATTTGTCCATACATCATGAAATCAAGATTACATAGATGTATAGATATCGATACAATTAGTGGTTTAGCTTGTCCCTTTAGTGTATCTAAGTTTCAGTGTATCTAAGTCGAATTTGGATTTTCCAGAACATTAATGGTTCATTTCCCCTTTGATATTTGATAATTAAATAATCAAACTGTGTGGCAGTGATAAATCTTCGATCATTAAATGAAAAAGTTGGTTAAGGAGGTGAAAACTGATTTATGGGTGGTGGTAACTCTTCAAAATTGGATCGAGTGAAATAAGTACGGTGGAATGATTAATTTCCTGACAGAATTGAAAACAACCATGATAGAGAAGAAAGTTCCATGAGGTGGCCATTGGATCCTAGAGTCCCAACATTGTCTCCCCATTGGATCACATTATTGTCTTCCCCACACCCTAAATATTATAATTTCTCCATTAAATCCTCCCCCTCTCCCACCCTAAAATTTTATGAACACCTTTGTTGGGGGTGTGCTCACTTTCTTCCTGCATATATAATATTATAATATTGAGGAAACATATATATATATATATATAAATTGGTCCTTGAAGTAAATTATTCACGTGTATACACCTGGATTGATAACAATCACGATTCAGAGAAAGTTTGTTCTTCGCTGTCTCGAATATGGAATGCTACAGGCTTCCCATTTTTCTCACCCACTTCATGAATGCCTACTCTATCATATGGGATCCATTGGAATTCATGGGAAACAACATTGCAGGGCTAGTCTTCCTAGTATGATCCTCTGCTATGTCCATCATATGTATCACGCCTGCTATCATGACTAGAAAGAAAAAAAAAATATGCATTATGATAGATGTTAAGGTCAAGGTAATAAAAGGTTTATTTTAAGTTCAATCGATTACATCAAAGGTCAAAAACCCCTAAGCCATGAACATAATCACATCTATGTGAAATTAAAAGATGCAGAAAAAAACAATAAAGAGAAACCACAAATCCCTGCATCATCACCGGAGAGGCAGTCATGAACAGATAAATGAAATCCTCTTAAATTTACATAGAACTGTCATTCAACACAGGACGTAAGCACTGCGAGTGACTTGAGATGTAAGAAAAGAAAAACTTTATGATTTCACTGTATACTTACAAAACCCTTGGAATGTTGCATGTAACACATGGCGCTAGCACCTGAAATAAATCTAGTGTAAAGGCGACGGAAGCGGCCCATCCAAGGAGACAAACACTGCAATAGGTGGCCACTATGGTATAATGAATCACTTTGGCCAAATTTGTTCCATCCTTTTGAGGGTGTGGAGTATTTATCTGGCCATGGACTCAAATATCTCCATTTTAATATTTCCTCGCTTTGGAAGAAACCTAACCATCCTTCCTTGTGCACTCCCATCATAATAATCTTTGGATTGTTTATTCGTCATTATCTTGATTCACAACTTTCTCACATTTTGTGTTGTATATTTATTAATAATTAATATATATAGTATTCATTGTTGTATATTTATAAATAATTAATATATACAAAGAAAAATATATGTAACAATTTATGTAAGTGAAAAAAAATCATAGTTGTATCATAAAATAGTTTTAATACTGGAAACATGCACACTTGGCACATTGATCGGTTAGTTGTGGAAAGTAATCTCTCAAGTTACCCATCATGTTGTCCATCTGTCTGCATGTATATCCACCTTTTTAAATTCACCTTGCATCTCTTTGTTTGCATGGATGCTAGGGTTTCCACCACCTCCTCAGCATGCCTCACCAGGTTAAGGGGTCACATCAAGGGTTCAAGCCAGTGTTATTATAGTCTATGTGTCGATTGAAGATGAAGCATTTCTGGACTATTGAGTATTGTGAGAGGATGTGCTCCTAGAGAAGAAGAAATGTGAGGATTAAAGACTAAAGAAGAAGTAAATGACGTATATAAAATAGGAGGTGATAAATGCATCATTCATCGATCAAAATAACTCATGAGCACAAAAAAGTACATAGAGAATGGGATTAGAGTGCAGGTTTATTTAATTTTTTAAAACCTTATTAGCTTCTATAATGCACTTTTATTAGTTTATAGTTAATGTGAAGGATGTGGAACATTTTGATAATATTGCATAATCCCTCTCATGTTTCAAGAAAAGAAACAACATTTTATCTAGTTGAATCTTGATGCTACTCAAAAGTGTTGAAGAGCAGATCAACTGTCCCATCCCCAACCGCAGGGAAAGGTAAGTGTTGATTTATCAATGCATATTTTAAACTTTCTCTACAACTAATGAATGTATACCAATTTTTCAATCCAATATATACTATTAGAATACACGTTTGAAATCCAATATGACAATGGTTGATAGATGAGATGTATACTTTCACTTTGATTACTGTAAACCTAGTTTTCAAGGAAAACATGTTATACTAGTTTCCTTATCTCGAGAATGTAGCTCTAAGTTCTTTATTTCTACAGGTTTGATTAGGTGGTAAACTTTGTTTGATGTTGTTTGTTCTGGCACAATGGGATTTGGATATATAAATGGATTTAATGGGATTTGAATATATATTTAAGGATTTAGCTTTAGTGCTAGGTTGGATATATAAATGGATTTAATGGGATTTGGATATATATTTAAGGATTTAGCTCTAGTGCTAGGACTTAAATTGATGCTTTGTGGATATTTAATTGAAACGAGCTATCAATAGAATGGATCGTATAATAATATTATATTCATACCCTTTATAAATTCTATCTTTATTCTCTTTAAGTTTATACCTTGATAGCCTCTATCTATCTATATGTCATTTCTTCTATTGAGACACCCCTCATTGTTGCTTCTACTAACTCATCCTTTTCACCGCCTCCACTCTCAAAGAACCTGGTGGCCTTTCCCTATCATAAGGGAGGTTAAATACTTCTTATCTAGAACTAATAAGCTAGGATTGTTAAATCCTTTAGGGTGCTAAATATCGTTGAATTTGTTGTGAAACTATGTATGTACTCATTCGAGAAGATGTCTTAACAATCCAAAAAATATTGAATGGTAAAAATGTGAAATGACCTCTAACAAATAGAATGTGTGCTAGGATGATGTTAAATATTATGTATTCATTGTGTAACAATATTTAAATAGGAATTAAATATGTGAGAGCATGTAGTTTTTATTTCATTTCTTATGAAATATAAAATCTAAATCCTTCAAWTTTTTTTCTTTCTTATGAAATATGAAAGTTAAATCTTTCAAAAAATTTCTCATATTCATKGTTCTCTTCGCRACTTTGTTTTTGGTTTTTAATAATYAAAATATTTAGATAAAAATAATTGATAAAAGATAATTATTTTTTGTTCTCATATGCATTGTTCTCTTCCCTATTTTGCTTTARGTTTTTAATAATCAAAATATTTAGATAMAAATAATTCATAAAAGATAATTATTTTTTGTTGAGATGGATTTAAATTCCATTTTATTTAACTTATTTAATTTTTCATAGGAAAATTGATACACATAATTATTAGTAGAAAAAGAGAAATTTATGACTAAAAAATTGACTAAAAATTGCATATAAATGATTAAGTTTAGTCATATGACTAATAGTCATTTATTTTCGGTCATATATTTCCACCAAATAAATGACTAAAAAGTTTTAGTCATTTATTGGTTGTTCTGGTTGGTTACTTTGGTCATAAATTTAGGGATTTGTTTCGTCAAGTATTGTTGAAAAATGGTCATTTATTTAGTCATCTATGTTGTCAACTCATCATGTATTTAGTCATTTGTGTCACTGATTTCCATCCATTAGTAATATATTTAGGCATTTGTGTCACTTATTTTCATCCATTGGTAATATCTTTCGTCGTTTGTGTCACCGATTTCCGTCCATTAGTCATATATTTAGTCATTTCTTTCACTCATTTATGTCCATTAGTCATATAATTAGTCATTTTAATTATCATTTTTCGTCAACTAGTAGTATATTTAGTCATTGCTTTAGTAATATATTTAGTCATTTGTATCACTGATTTCCATCCATTAGTAATATATTTAGGCATTTGTGTCAGTCCATTCGTAATATATTTTGTCGTCCGTCCATTAGTCCCTTTTTTCATTAATTTCTCTCCTTTAGTCATATAATTAGTCATTTTAATTATCATTTTCCATCTATATTTAGTCATTGTTTTAGTCATTTGTTGTCATTAACTCGTCATTTATTTAGTCATGGTAGTCATTTATTGCCATTAACAAGTAATAAATTGAGTCATTTGTATTCAATTATTTATGTTAGTTGGTAGTAAATTTAGTTATTGTAATTAGTAATTGTTGTCATTTAGTAATATATTAGTCATTGTATTTATTAATTGATGCCATTTAGTTAAATATTTAGTTATTTGTATTCTCATTTATAGTTTAGTAGTAAATGTTCATTTATATGATATGAATGATTTATTGAATACCATAAATTGTGTAATGTGTAATGATCCTCGTCGTTGAGACAACAAGAAAGCATAACGAGAACAATTTTTATTTTATTTTATGTAGGAAAGTAATAACGACAATACCATCAATCATCACCACTCGACGACGAACACAATGCACCCAATTCAGGAAACAAACAAACATAACGACCTAGCATACTAGAACATCATGTAGCTGGATGCAACATACCACAATCAATCAAACGAAAAATAAAAACAACTACCCGCCCATCCTAACGTGCAAGGTTAGGACCTCCAAAACACATAAGCAATGCTCAAGCCTAGGTATCCATCGATTTTTACCATTTAAGGTCTCAAGGCTAGAGACTGTTCTGAGGAACAAGGAAGTGTCTACATCCTTTCCGACACAAGAAAGACCGTGCCTACTAAGCTAAAAGGAAACATCAATCAATCCAAATGCAACATCTTCAAACAACCCAAGTAGCTAGAACCTTCTCGACGAGTGAGAGACATTCTCATTAAATGTTAAAATACAAGTACAACCTTCGATTACAAAAACAACATAATCTACATTAAGAGGCACATGACTATAAGCCAAGTTATCATATGCGCTTCTTGATCACCGCGCGCAAGGATCCAATCTTAAGGAATAATGTTGCCACAATGCAACAAACACATTAGGAACCCATGTGCAAACATGAATAATTCTAAACCTTCAACCAACTAAAATTCCAACATGCTTGAAATATARCTAACACTGTTATACGTTACACATCATCGGTAGACGAAGACACTCTAAACAATAAAGCAAAAGGATGCAGGTTGACTATTCAATACAATTTAATTTTTGTAATGACTAGATGTAATTCGTTAGCATTTTTCCAGCATAAGACTACTCAACATAATGTATGGAACCTCAATCTAATATTAAAAGCATAAACAACACTCCCTAAAAACACCCCTTTAAAACAGTACAAATGAAAGATCTTATAATTAAACAAATTATTATCTAACGTGAATAATCACTATTTAACATTAATATCTATTATTAACATGTAACAAGGCTTCCCTTAAACACAACCCTTTAAACATCATAAAGAAGGAAGCATCTTATAATTAAATAAAACATTGATAAAAAAAAATTGAATGGAAACTTTTACAACCTCTAATAAGTTGAATGTGATTCTTAACTTACTCCCTATCATAAACAATTATAACATCTAAAAAGAATGCAAATCAACTGCCATTTACTTGTTCGAGAGTTAGTGTCATGTCGTGAATTACTTAAAGAAATAACAAAGAAAATATTCGTTGCTCCCTTCCACTTGTCATTTAACCTAAGCTCTATTTTGAAATCATAAAACTTTTATCACGTAAAGTAAAGACATTAAATTATTTTGAATAGAATCTAAAAGGAATTCCACGTTTTAAATAGAATCTAAATAGAATCTAAAAGGCATTAAATTGTTTTAAATTTCGAGAATTACAACTGTGAGAGAACGAAGAGCACTTCAGGAATATCACCTATCCTAGACGCAATTCTCAGTTCTGAATGAAAATGAAACTGTAAAAAATGAAATTAAATTAAACTCCCTTGGAAACCCAGACTTCCTTTAACACAATTTTTGTATTAACACGGATTTCACTGTGATGAGAAAATAAAATAAAAATATAACACCGCCACTTTCCATTCGCATGATCCCTGATGTGAGGCTCCATTCAAAAACAATATAAAACTGGGATAAAGCAATGAGTTGCCTAACACAAGCATTCACTGCCCAAGGTAACTAACACCTTTACGTTTTCTGTCAACAACATCAATACCATTAATCAAATCACTGCCAGAATCCCTATTGCCTCGAAATAATAATTTGCAATAAAAATTCTGCCAATTACAGGTGGAACTCTAGGTCATGCCCCAACATGTTACAACCCCAATGCCTCATAGGTGGAAATGTTTGGGTCATGTCCTCATTCTGGCCATGAGAATATTAAGACAATAACTCTAGGAATAAAAACAATACACAGTCCAACATTGAATAACAATAATTAAAAAGGGATAATAAAAACACAGGAAACGATTTGGGTCATGTGCTCATTCTCATTTTAATCAAATCAAAGAATCCAATCCAACCAAGATCCTCCCCGTGTCTAGTGTATCCATACAACCACCCATGTGCAAGGCTCCAAGGGAGAGTCCACGAGGGAACACAGGTAAACGCACAACTCCTTGATGGACCCTCCACACCTCACGAATCGTGCAATGAATCTGGATTTAGGAAAGAACATCAATGACAAGGGGTTAGTGCGAAATCCATGTGATACAAGCGATGGGATAYGCCTTAGTAAGAAGAGGAACACTATCATCAAGCATGTAGAGGTACAGGGACAGTCTGGATGCCAGCTCGAGGGAACTTGATGCTCCGGGTATGAACAAAAGGGAAGGTCTGACTTAGGGTTGGGGAAGCTAATGACCATGGGCGAAGAATTTTGCACTGGGAAAATTGATGCATTTTAGAAAAATAATTTTTTTTATAAGAAATTAAAACTATAAGGCACCACGGACTACACAATAGTAAATAAGATCACAAGAAAATTTAAAACCGCATTTGACAGATATAATATGCCATAATCTAACAAGTGAAACAATCAATGAGATACAAGAATAAAATAAAGCA
This sequence comes from Picea sitchensis, assembly GCA_010110895.2. NCBI lineage: Eukaryota > Viridiplantae > Streptophyta > Pinopsida > Pinales > Pinaceae > Picea > Picea sitchensis. The sequence goes on along the minus strand of SNQJ01S0220880.1, from coordinate 3,967 downwards.
TGTAGACAAAACTGAAATGAGTAATGGTTGTTGCGCTACCATAATGGACTACAGATAATTAAATAAAGGGTGCAATAGAGACCATAAAATGCAGATGGATGCAGTCTCTCTTGGGTGAATCATAATGCCATATATTAACAATAAAAGTACAGCGAAGAACCCAAAATTCATACCATCTAGATTAAATCATCATGCATTGAACTAAATCAAATTTTGAAATCTAGACGTGTGTCCCTTGAGTGAAGGAGAAGGTTCCCCTGTTGCCTTTCGGTGCTCGCACTCCATTCCGCTCCTACTTTCCAACCGTTGAGACCTCACCAGTACCTCCTAGCAAATGTTAGGGGTAATATTCTTCCCCTTGAGCCCCCCAAGCCACAAATGAGCCACACACACAATAAAAAAGAATGCTAGCTCCCAACTCGCCTTGCAAGGTCGAGCTACCACTCATTATCAGAGCTAGGTATCCCAACTCCCAAAAGAAAAATTCAGTCAAGATAAATTTTGGCAGCGTAACCTTACGCATACCAAACGTGATCCATACTCCTCCTCTGCCATCGTTTTTATAGATTTTTCTTAGTGATTACTTTCAAGAACCCTCATTATATTCTTTTTATTAAATTTAATTAGGATAAACCTCCCTTGTACACATGTCACCCGATCCCTTAATCGCACCAGAAAATAGATTTATTAATTAATTAAATTTTCCTATCTCCCTCACCCACCTAAAAATGTTCCTAAAAACACTCCTCGGTGTCCCTTTATTCCCTTACAGTTCTTAAATAACTGATGCCTTTCTTAAAAACTAGTTGAGTTTATAATTAGAAGGTTCCAAAGACTAAATTCCTACTATGTTATAAATTCCACTTTTTCTTAAGTTTCCCCTTTTCTTCTTAGTTTAGATTTAGCAAGTTTGGATATAAACAACAATTTACCGTTTTAATAATTTAATCCTCCATTAAAATGTTACTTTAATTATTAATGTTTGAATTTTATTTCTCCCCATTTTTGTTACATGTACACTTTTTCTTTTCTTGTTCACATGTTCTACTTAGACCTAGGTTTTAAATTCACTAGACTTGACGATATTTTTAAAGGAAAAAATAGTCATTTAAACTTTACTCATACCATCATTCATTTTAAGTCCGACTAGGTCATAAGGGGCACAATGTTCTAGTTACTAAGTTTATTAACTTACCAGAGTAAAAAAAAAAATCGCCATGTGGCCTTCAATACGAACTACGTGCTCCAAGGGTGCCACTCACTTGCATTCTTGCTTGATTTGCACGACATTCCCTTCAAGATGCACTACGTGCTCCAAGGGTTGCACTCTTCTTTTTACTGAATTTGGTAGATGTTTGACCCCTAGAGTCAATACTCTGTCAGGTGACCTTGTGGGAGACTAAGAGCCTCTAAGGAATAAGGACCCTTCCTGATCGTGCACCCCTTAGAATCATCGTGAGCGATTATCACAATCTTCCCTCACGACATCGTGGGCCTTCTCGAACTAGGTAATCGTTAACCTACAGTTCGAGCCACAATGGGAGTGCTAGTAGATTGTGGCAGGGCTACTGTCACACCTCTCCCTCTATGTATTTGGTTGTCCTACATGACCCCTTTACTCCAAATGTGAGTCTAGCCACAAGCTATCGTCATCCTCCATCCATCAATGAAACATATTAGCGATAACAGTCAACATCATAATATCTAGTCATATGTCACATATGTAATATAAAAAACATTCAAACCATAGCAATCCACTCCCTGACTCGATCTAGAGTTCAAGGAGATCCCTTGATGTCAGTGGCATCCTCAAACATCCAGAGTCTTGCACACTTAGGAAAACTAGTCAATAGCACTTGTCGATATAAATATAACAAGATAACTTATCATCAAATCCTCAACATCTCATAATCATAATCAAAATAGTCAATTATATAATGAACTGAATCACTTACATGCAAGTGTCCTCAAAGAATAAGTCCAATCAAGTGTGCACAAGAGAGGGATGTTACATACACCCCCTCTTATTTTAAGCTTTGTCCCAAATTTTCACAGTATATAAGTGCCAAAATAAAGTGTCGAACAATATCAATATGTTTAGCTATAAAAAAAAAAATGGAAATTGTTGATGCATGTAATATGCATCCTCCGAGGTTGTCGAATGCGGACTATAGTTGTCCCACTATACCTTGACCCGATCTATTGTTCGACGTCGTAGTTGTCGAATGCGATGGTATAGGATGCAAATTGGCTCCTCCATGAGCGCACCCTTGTCTGATACCTGCAAGGAACTCATGTCAATCACATGTGTAGGATAACTAACATAATGTCTCAAAACATATACGTGAAAAACATCGTTTGTACGCCTCAAAGAATCAGGAAACCCTAGTCGATAGGCCATGATCCCTTTCCTTTACACAACCTCAAAAGGTCCCAGGAACCTAGGAGAGAGTTTAGCCCCCATTCCAATCATGATCGAACTCTTATGTGGTTTCCCCACAAGAAGACTTGTAAGGTAGCTAGAGAGGTAGTGGGGGGCGTCAGAGGGCCCCTACCTCTCTAGCTACCTTGCAAATTTGTGACGTTCCTGACCATCCAACTCTGTCGAGGTAACGCTACCTAATGACTGTACCTTTTCTACTCTGCTCTTATACCAATTTGTAACCTCCCGAACGACCACCAGGCCGAGCAACGCTACCTGAGAAAACTAACATGCTCGAGCATACACACACACACACACACACACACACACACAGAAACACGCATATTTATATATCTAATGAAATTTTAACCAGACAAACATTTTTCACATACACATATTCTTGCGGAAGATACAATAACACATACCATTATTTAACATATGATTTACCTTCTTCTATCACACAACATAATGCACAAATAATAGTTAAAGCATACATGTAGTAATCATAGATATAACCCATAAATATATCAACATATATAAATAGACAACATGTAACGAAACCTAGAAATGGTACTTAGCTTTTAATTGAAGTACACCAACTATGTGCAGACCTTCTATGAACCTCCTATCTTTAGACCACACTACTCATAACTCTCATTAGTAGTTCATCCCCGAGCTGGGACTAAACTCCACTGGACGAGGGATTCTTAGGCTAGGCAGGGCCAATAGGAAGTTGTACAGTACAACAGGAAGGATTTCCTCCAAGGATCCACTTACGCCCAAAACTCACATACTCTCATTCCCCACATGCTTGTTCCACCCCAGGAGTGTACACCTTCATTTTCTCACAGTCCATCGACTGCTACACCTCCCTTTTTAGGGCTTCAACAACAAGATGGATCAAGAATTCTTAGAGTTTTGTAGCTACTGTTGGACTTCCTCTGGGAGAGCTCACTTCCTCAGCACACTCTCTCACCTGGAGAGAGTTTCACATAGGCATGACAACCTGATTCTTCACTCTCAATCCTCAACACACGGGCATGGTTATGCTGACAACATAACTAGACGTGGGGAACGATAATGTCAACACAATACGTAGGCAACTCAGAGGAGCAGGTAAAATGAGAGTATCAAATTCAGGTTGTAGCAGAGGTTTAGGTGGTTGAGGAATTCAACAATTGCAGACAACATGACTAATTGTGTGCTTACTTTGTGTCTACATGAATGGGTAAAAACCATGGCCAGCCCAGAGAGAATAGTGAGTATTGTCCCAATGGTGAGAACCCTCCCAATACTAGTGAGAGCGCCCCCATAAATCTTAATGCAATTTGAATGACACTTGGCTCTCCAGGAGCAAACACATATTTCATTAAATTTGGAAATATTCTATTACATGGACTTTAGTAACATTGAGTTTTTTATAAATCCTTAATATATTCCATGGAGGAAGTCAATCTATTGATATGCCTAATGTGGACTTAAGTAATTGATTTTCCTCTGAGAACCAATGCCAGGAGTAGGAAGTGAAAGCAAGGGTCTTTGAAG
>SNQJ01S0220879.1:0-15090 GCA_010110895.2 Picea sitchensis | reverse complement strand
TTAACTGACAAAAAGCCTTGTGTCTCGGCGGAAACTTCCCTGATTTTTTGCTTTGTTAGGTACTCGCGGGCTGTTTTGGGCTAGCCCGCGGATACCCGCGTGCAGTAAAGGGACAGAAAGTGGTTGCCCGCGCCCAGTGAGAAGTTAGGGCGCAGGTTTCTTGTTTTGAGTGGTTTTTTGAGGAATTACTCAGCATGGCTTTGGCTAGGAAGAGGCATGAGTTGGCCTGATGGCAGGTAAACCTTTCTACAAAATGAGACCCATTTGATCTTTTACCTGAGGGGCTCCTTGAGCTCTTCCCTCCAATCTACTTACCCTATTGAATTACATTTAATGGGTTGTCTAGTCCACAATCCAGATCTAGATCTCAGCCTTACAAACATTTAAAGGCCTATCTACTCTACGCATGTGCAAAGCACGGCTTCATGGCTCAACATCCTAAAACATTTAATTACATTCAAATCAAAAATTGAAGACGAGGGTTGCGCCTCTTTTCAACCTTGATTGCATGCACTTGACGTAGTTGGCTGGCTGGCTGGTTGGCTAACGTGAGATGATGCTCCTACATCATACTCCTCAGCTAAAAAATTCATGAGCTCCTTCTCATGAGCTTCCCCTCTCAGCTGGGGAAATCCTCCTGGATCCCAAACAAATGTCTGGAGTTGTCTCTTCGCTCCATTCCCTTGTTGTTGTTGTTTCTTCTATGCTACTATTGCTTCTTTTCTACTCAACTTCTCCTTGCTGGAAGTCCTTGCCGACCTGATCATCATCTCTTAGATCTCCTTGATCACTTCATCTAGCTGCTCTAGTGGCTGGCTCTGCTCATTCAGTCTCCTCAGCTGAAAAAATTGCTTGAAATTGGGTAGATCATCATGATCTCCCATGCCTTGTTCTTCTGTTGCTTCCAACTTCACCTATTGGATGTGCATACCTTGCACCCTCACCCTCCTCTCCAGGGCTTCAATCTGCTCATACAGATCAGCCAAACCAATGTTGTTTGCTTCTTCTTCTTCTTCTTCTACAAACTCCCATGTTGCAGTCTACTCAGCTTCCTGGTTGAATGTAGTGAGCCATTCCTTGGAATGCTCATCATCTCTCTCTTTTGTTTGGGTAGTCTCCAATACCTGCTCCAATGCTTCCTTGACAGTCACAGTTGGTTTTCTTTATGCTTCTATTGTTTCCGCCTCAATATCCACAACACAGACTTCTGCCTTTTCCTGGGCAAATGGTAGGAATATTTCAATTCCCCAAATCATCAGAACGCTATTCTGATTTTCCTCTTCTGTCAGCTGCATATGCTGATCTAAATCCAACTCAGAGCTCATCTTCTCTGTCAGCTCCTCTGGCTAATTCCAAATCACCTGCTCATCCCTGCCCACCTGGCAATATGGGATTTTCCTGCTGCCCTCCTGGCAGTCTATGAGATCTCGCAGCGATCTCAATTCATTGCCCTTCTGGCAATGTGAAATTCCTTGGCTATCCTCCTGATAGTTCGTGAGATCTTCAGCTGATCTCAACTCCTTGCCCACCTGGAAATTTGGAATTTCCTCTCTGCCCTCCTGGCAGCTCTTGAGNGAGATCTCTCCCAGTCTCCGATTCACATATCTGAATTTCATTTTATTCTCGGCCATTGAGTCTTTCCGCATACCTCAACCATCCTATTATCATCCTACGCTATCTTATGACCATCAGCTGATTAACTGACCATTTTTCTTTTTCCTTCCTCATGGGCCATTCATATACCCACCTTGGCTTGGTTTTCTGCTGTGTCTCCGATGCAAGTTCATCCATCCTCGCGTTCTGTTGCATCCGCAATGCAAGCTTTTCTATGTCCGCCCTTATATCAGCGAGATCTTCATCTATTTATGCAATCTTTTCTTCTTTTCTCTTCCTCCCAACATACCTACGGCCTTCAGTAGCCATGTTGTTATCTCTGTCTGCCCTCCTGGAAAATCTGTTGCTCACTCCTGCAACCCCGAGTGTTTCAGCCTCTTCCTACAGTCCTGCTGACTGTCTTCTTGATTGTTGCCTACCCGCAAACAATCACCACAGAGTCTCAGTACTCTGTCTTCTTCTTCCTTCTCCCTCTGCTTGAAATATACAAACAGAGTTCTCACTCTGATACCACTTGATGTAGACGCCACCTCTCTGCCTCAACAAAGTCTCTGCGCTGACCTCCCGATCTTAAGGATTGTTCTAATTTCAACTTTGAGCCGAAGCGGCTCTTGGATTCCTCATTGGAATCTCTCTTAAAATCATGATCCATAGGTCCTTCCTTTTTCCTCTACGGCTCGAATGCGACCGTGAACATTTTCTCCACAGGAAATGCAACCTTCAGGTATCGGGGTTTCTTAATTCTCTATGTCATGAGAACCACTGTTCTCGCGATCCCCCGATCACCAATCTTTCGATATGCAGAAAGAATTCAAAAACATTTAGCCCCAGGGCTACCTCCTGGTCCACATGACCTCCCCTTATATGACCGTAGTCCCTTTCAGGGTTTCATGACTCAAGCGCCTGATCTCTTGGTCTCTCAACTCCTGAAAAGATGATTCCCGAAATTCTAGTACAGGCACGCTCCTTCTCTTGTCAGCGCCCTCTGCGCATGACCACTAGCTAGACCTAACTCTAGCACTTTTCACTTCTCGTCACTTCGTGAGTTTCGATGTCGAACTCCCAGCTCTTGTCTCGCGAACCTCCAAGACCCGAGAAGTCAACGGAGTGTTGACTCCTTCCAAAATGTGATGAGTGTCCACATGTCTATCCTTTGGTCCCACAGCATGGTTCTACCATGTGTCTCTCGTACCTGCCTTCGGCACTTCGTGATTTCGCTCCCCAAGTGATGCTTTCTTTGTATCCCCAATACTCGAGTGTCGAGATCCTGAAATCCTCAATACTCCTTATCGCCACTTGCAACTTCGGGACTTTTGATGTCGAGACAAGCCCCTCTCAACCTCTGAACCCCCGAAACACCGAAATGCGATGGGGCTCTGATCCAATGGTCCTCCTGCAACCTGGATCCAATGGCTATCCTTTCTCCTCGTGACTTCGGGACTTGGAGCACCCAATTCTTGGGCTCTCACCCTGCGAACCTCCGAGTTCACGAGATCCTTATATCTCTGCCACCTGTCCTCCTTAGACAGATGGCTCGGATCTTCTTGCCAATTCACCACTCGTGAAGTTGAAGGACTTCCTATTCTGTCCTTCGATGTCCAAATCCCTGATGTCGGCGATCTCATGACACGTGTCTGCTCCCAAACGAATGGCTCAGATTTTATTTTATTTTCCACTTTGCCACTCACGAAGTCTATGCCCTCACCTCGATGAGTCATGGTGCCCGAATCTCCAAAACGGATGATTCCGCGACACGTGTCCTTCCACAGATGGACGGCTCTGATCTAATTCGCCCTTTCGTTGTTTCTGAGGTCGAGTGCCCGGACTCTCGAACTCCCAAATGTCGATATCCCGATACGATCTCCTTCTCGGGACTTCACTTCTGTTGTTCATGAAGGCTTAACCCTCATGCAACTTCCTACCCATCCAACGATTGTCGGCGATCCTGAGCAAGATTTGACGGCTCAGACTTGTTCTCCCGCTGCGCCTTTTCTACGATGCCTGGATACGAATCCACGGTCTAGATCTTCTTGACCAATATGATGGCATCTATTGCTCCTCTCGAGCTTCTACACGTTCTTCCCAGACTTGGAAGAATCCCAATTTCTCGAAGACCTCAACCTTTGCCTTCTTTCTTCTCTATGAACTCTTCGACTTGACTCCTCCCACACGTATATGAAACCGTTGTCCCTCCTGAGCTTTCGGAACTCTGAACTCTTCAAGGAGCTCTCTGGCCTCTGTAATCCTTGTAGCTACGGCTTCGTGCGTAAAGCACTCGCCCTCCTAAGCTTTCACTCTTGAATCCTTGAAGGATTCTGACTCCTGCGTCCCTACAGGGTCTCTGCGCACATAAAGCGCTATTCGTCCTGAGATTTTTTTCTCACCCAGACTTCTAAGGAAACAGTTCCTTCTCCTTTCTCCTCCTACTAGAGAATGTGATGCCCTCCTGGCTATTCTTCTACTCAAGCAACCTCTTGTTGAGTCTTTCAGGGTGTTCAGTAACCCTGTGAAGATCCCCCTTCTTGGACTCTTCTTCAAATCCAGAACTCAAAAGAGTTATTTTCTCCTGTGCATATCTACACATCTACTCAATTCCCACCTGACAGAGTATCTTCTTACAGAACGTCCAGCAGTTATGTCTTCTATGTCCTCCTTACACCTGCTCAATGCCCACCTAGCAGAGCTCTCATAATCCTTAGTGATTCTGGTTCTTCTTGAACTCATATCAGAGCTCCTCTCAATGCATCACTATGCATGTTCTCAATGCCCACTTGGCAGAGCTTCACAGAACTCCTCTGAGATTCTGTCTGCAAATGTGTTCTTCTCCACAGCCTTGCCTCCAAGGTATTCAACAACCTTGAGGTCTTCCTCTGAGTTATTGATTTCATCTTCTGTGCCCACTTGGCACGCCTCTGTCTGACTCCGTAGAGTTCAAAAATGCACCCTCTGTGCATGGCTATCAGAACCCGCAACGTTATGTCACACCCTCCTGGTGTGAAGCCTCAAAGACCTCTCAAGTCTGAAACCAAACACACTCCTGCAAATGCATAAACATGACAGTTATTCACAAAATATAAAGAACACTCACATACATTCATTCAACACATGAAAGATGCAGGAAAAACTGTTGTTTATATTAAAATGGCAAATTCCTGTTTTGTACAAGGGTGTTTCTGAGCACGGCCTGTAGCAAGGTCTCGGCTCTCCTCTTCTCTTCTAACGCTTTCTATTCTTCTCTATGCCAACTCCTTTCTACAAAATGAGACCCATTCGATCTTTTACCTGAGGGGCTCCTTGAGCTCTTCCCTCCAATCTACCTACCCTATTGAATTACATTTAATGGGTTGTCTAGTCCGCAATCCGGATCTAGATCTCAGCCTTACAAACATTTAAAGGCCTATCTACTCTATGCCTATGCAAAGCATGGCTTCATGGCTCAACAGCCTAAAACATTTAATTACATTCAAATTAAAAATTGAAGACGAGGGTTGCGCCTCTCTTCAGCCTTGAATGCATGCACTTGACATGGCTGGCTAGCTGGCTAGTTGGCTGACGTGAGATGATGCTCCTGCATCAGTCTCTGGGTCCGCTTTCAATTGAGACTGCTTTATTAAAGTTCAAATTATTGTGTTCTTACAATTATATTTTTGTGTGTTGCTCAAACTCAAAAACAGAGTGCACCATTGAATTCCTCTCAAAATTCTGAGAAAAATGAGTATAAACACTCTATACTTTCTTCAAGGAACCCTATGGCATGCAAAACAATGTAATCTCAAAGTCTAGATACTCTATGGAATGATCTTTGAGAAACATTCCTCATGTCTTGGCATGCATATCTATATTTTGTACTATGTACTCTACCTCGATCTAGGCACTAGCTTAAATAGAGAACGAGCCCCAAATACCATCCAAACTCTATGAAATAACTTTAATATTTTATTGCCCACATGCCATAATAAGCGACACCTTTGGCACAACAGTGGAGGCGTTTGTATAGGTAGGAGGAAGTCGCGATTTCAAACCCGTGGACCTCTCTCCCTTTGGAATTTTTTTGTAACTATGTATCAAATATATGTTATGGTGCAATGGCATATATTACTTAGGTATAAACGACCCCCGTGAATATTGGTACTTGGTTACATTGGATACTACATAGGCCATGAGCCAGGGGATTATCCCTCGACCCTTTTCCCGCCGAACATACATATTTTAAAACTTAAATAACATTTACATCATATGACTATTAAGTCACATATATTAGTGTATTGGTAGGTCATTTGACACAGACCCCCTTTCCCTTGGGCCGAGATTTGCACAGGATCGATCTCCTTCGAACCCACAGAACCGAATTAGTTCTTTCGGGCCCTCACTGGAACCCCACGAATTCGATCCACAGGTCCTTCACGAAAACTCCATCGGCACAAGAAATGCACCAGGTGTGAGTCTTCACCTCCACACAGCCACCAGATATGACCGCGACCTTTCCAAAAATGGATTTTGGGTTTCGCGACTTCGGGAATCCTGAAGTCACGAGTCTCTTGACTCATCAATCCACAAAACCCAAACTGCCTGAAATGCCGAAATGTGTGACCGCAGCCCCACTCCAAAGATACGTCGTGTTTCGTGACTTCGGGATTTTCAACACCAAGAGCCCCGACTCCTTGTCATCAGAAGTGTCGAAAAACCGAACCCCGAAATTCCAAAATGTGTGACCGCAGCCCCACTCCAAAGATACATCGTGTTTCATGACTTTGGGATTTTCAACACCAAGAGCCCGAGCTCCTTGTCATCAGAAGTGTCGAAAAGTTGAACCCTGAAATGTCGAACCCCGAAAGGGATAGCGAGTGACAAACTCCCTGCTTGGGTCTTTTCCACGTGATCCTATCCCATGACCCGGTGCTATTCCTATGAATGCTTTCGGGTTTTTGCATTTCGGGATTTCGTGATTCCAGCTGCAACAGTTCTTGACCCTTTGAACTCCCGGGTCTCAGAATGTCGAAATATCAAACCCCAAAATGCTGAAATTCCACTTCAAAGGGAGATCAACGGCTGTGATCCTCCCTTGATCCGATGACTTATGTTCTTTCGGGATTTCATGGGTCAGGAGTCCCGAATCTTGCCCTTTCTACCTCCCGGTAGCCGAAATGCAAAAATGCTGAAATATCTCTACTGAGAGATCAACGATCCATGTCCCTCTTGGACCAACAGCTACAATCCAACTGGATCGACAACCCACATCCTTTCGGGAATTTTCCCGAAATCTTGACCGCTTTCCACGTGCCCTCCTATGGATGGCCACGTTGTTTTTAGGATTTCATGAGTCTCTTGACTTTTTGTCTCATGACTCCTTCTCCTTGAACTCCCGGTATCTGAAACCCCGATGGCTTCCGGATTTCTACCACACGCCCTCTCAACAATGGATGGTCCTGATATTTTTGGGACTTTGAAAAGTCCTTCCCTCTGCATATATGAGGGTTAAACTTTGTGCACCTTCTCCTGGATCAGATGGCTATCGGTCCATGCAACTAGATCTGACGGCCCAGATCTCTTTCTCCTACACGCTCTCCTCCTACTGCCTGGATGTAGATTCAATGGTCCAGATCTCGTCCTCTACCTGATCCAACGGTAGCTATGCTCCCTCCTAAGCTTCCACTTCTTCCTTCCCCTTGGAAGATTTCCAAATTTTCAAATGCCTTGGCCTTTGCTTTTGCTGTGAAGCCTGTATCCTTGCTCTCGCCTGTATTCTAAGGACGTTGTCCCTCCTGAGCTTTGTCGATTGTGAAACCTCAAAGGGTTCCTTGACTTCCTTCTCCTCTCGACTATTTCTCTGTGTGCAAAGGCATTGTTCCTCCTGAGCTTCGTGACTTAGAATAAGTCCACCCTCGCACACTCCTTGTGTTACTGAGTATTTTTCTAAACTCAGATCCGAGAAGTTTTCTTAGAAAGAAAACTCTCTACGCCCGCCTGGCATTCTTTTGCTCGATGCACACCTTGCAGAGCCTATAGAGTATTCATCAACTCTGTGAGTGTCTTCTCTTCGACACTTCACTTTCCTCAGAACTCGAAATAGAGCTCTTTTTTTCACTCTATGCACTTACTCAATACTCTCTTGGCAGAGTTTCCACAGAACCTTCAGTGATTTTGTTATCTCTGTACCTTTCTCTACACAGTCTTCACCTCCAAGGTGTTCAGCAACCTTGAGGTTTCTCCCTGGGTCTAATACTTCCTCTGGTGCACCCTCCTGGAACAACTCTGTCCAAATTTCATAGAATTCAGAAGTGCATTCTATGCACTGACTCAATGCATCATGTGCATTTTCTCAATGCCCTCCTGGCAGAGCCTTTACAGAATTTCTCAATAATTCTGCTTCTCCTCTTTGTGCTCTCCTCTGCATATTTCCTCCTTCAAGGTGTTCAGCAACCTTGAGGCTTCCTCCTTGAGTCAATGACTTCATCTAGTGCACCCTTCTGGCACATCTTTGTCTGAAATTCCACAGAATTCAGAAGTGCACTCTTGCATTGGTTTTCAGAGACCGCATTACCCTGTCATGCACTCTTGCATGAAACCACAAAGAACCCAAATCTAAAAATCAAATAACTCAACAGATAGGAAAATCTATCTATCCTTGCAGATGGAATTTAACATACATCTACATCATATCATCACACATAAAGACATTCATTCATGAATTCATAAACACATGAAAAACAACATGCAGGAAAAACTGTTATGATTTTATTAATCAAGAATGCATGATTACAATGTGTTCGAGCTCGGACTGAAACAGTGTCTCGAATCTCCTCTCTTCTCCAACCTATTCTCTATATTCTTCTCTTCCTCTTTACTGACTAACTGCCTATAGATACAAAGGTTCTTTTTACAAAAGGGGGCTCCTCGAGCGCTTCCCTCCATCCTCACCAACTCTCATTAATTACAATGAATTAGATTGAATGGTTGTCTAGTCTGAATCGGATCTAGATATCAGCCTTACAACCATTTAAGGAAACCTTTATCTAAGCTTGTGCACATGCATGGCTTTTGGCTCTACCAGCCTTACAATATTTAATACAATTTCAAAATTTGAAATTTGAAAGTGAGAGGGTTGCGCCTCTCCTCTCCATTGAATGCGCTTGATGTGTTGGTTGGCTGGTGCGTAGCTGGCTTGGAGCGATGTTCCTGCATCATCATTGAAGTTGCATCCATGAGGTCGAGGGTTCGATCCTTGTTACACACCATAATTTTTGGAATGTACTAACAATATAAGGCCAAAGGGTGGTTTCCATGTGGCAACCTCTCATTGGTCCACCTTTGAAAACCATGCCATGTGTTGCTATATTATTAGTCCATGTCATTGCTCGATCACTCATATGGCCCTGTTGACTCATCCTGCTACCTGCCACATGTTAAATCGTGAGGATGCCACGCCAACACCATACGGCCTATACAGATGTGCCACATGTCACCCTTCCAATGGTGTCACATGTCACCTCCTTTTTGACCTCCTATCCTTTTCTTCCAAAACTTTGAAGAGCCATAAATTTTTCATAGGACCTCTTTTTAAGGTGATTATTGCATTGTTGGAAATATCTCATCGAGGTATATTCAATGAAATCATTTTTGAGATAATTTCAGAAGATTAATTGTTTTAGCATTCTCAGATCCCCCTAGATCATTCCTCCCCGTTGGAATCCTTTTGGACCACCAAAAGTCTTTATTACTCAGCAAATAATTGAGGGTAAAGATAGATCACCTTCCTAGTCTCAATCCACTTTTCTTTGCTTGGTTTTACTCCTTAAATACCAACTCGAAGATATTCCACATCACCTTGTTGTGAATTATTGATCCTTTTGTCAAGGATAACATGTTCTTGTAGCTCGTCTAAGTACTCTAGAGACAAATCGTCAATTGTAGGAATCTAAACACCTTCATATTTATCCATAATCATAGGAGGCTCATAAATCTTCAAATTCTCAACATTCATCATTGAATACATTTTCATATAAGATGGTAGATCTAAACGAAAGGCATTTGTACCAATTTTCTCCAAAATATTGAATGGACTATATCGGATTGGTTTGATATTTTTACCTTCACCTTTCATTTTTTCCTTGTTGATATGTAACCATACTTGATCACCGAATTGGACCTAATGATCAACCCGATGTTTTTCATCCCTTTCCTTGTACTTGGCTTGGATTTTCTCCAATTTTTCATGCATTTCCTGACATATCTGTTGGATCCTTTGAATGAACCTCTTAGCTTTATCGACATCATTTTTCTCATTCTCTTTACTTTATTCTCTAAAATAAAAACCCATAGGTGATTTAGGAAAGTATCACAAACATACTTCGAAAGGATTTCTCTAAGTAGAAGAATGCATGGCATGATTATAGGCATGTTGTACATAGTGCAAATGTTCATCCCACAACTTAGGATGTTCATTGCAGTATCCTTGTAAAAAATGTACCACTGTCATGTTCACCACCTATGTCTATCCATTTGTTTGCAGATGAAAATTTGTGCTTTTCTTCAACTTAGTGTCCATCAGCTCCCATAAACTAAACCAAAATTTTCCCAAGAAGCAAGAGTCTCGATCAAATATAATATATGAAGGCAGCCCAAAATGAACCCAAATATTACCAAAGAAAAATTATGTTGTCTATTCATTTGTGACTTATTTCTTGCATTGCATTAAGATACACATATTACTGAACGTATCCACAATGACATGTAAATAATCATGACATGTTCTGGACATCAAAAAAACCCCTACAAAATCCATGGAAACACTTTCCCATGGTTGACAGGGTACTATAAGTGGCGTATGTAATCCCAAATTTTTGTTGCTAGGCTTGCTTGTGGCATACATAACACACCATTTTACATACTTGGAAATGGTCTCATTCATTCGAGGCCAATAACAATATCTTGGAAACTGTGGTATTGTCTTACCTACCCTGAAGTGACCAAAAATAAGAGATGTATGTACTTCTCTTATTACACTTGCTCTTTCATCTCTGGGTATACAAAGTTTTCCAAGATGGTATAATAAATTATCATGCACATGATAATTCCATTATTCATGCCAATTTCCATGAGTTAATGCTTCATATACATCTTTAAAATCATCAACTCTAGCATACTATTCAACATAACTTTCATGAGCTAAATAATTATGCTTCAATATTGTAGATGCATTAATCATTGGTCTTGATAACATATCTGCAACCTTATTATCAATACCATTCTTATACTTAATTACCAAATGAAATTGTTGTAAGAAACCTATCCACCTGAAATGTCATGATTGTTGTAGCTTTGTCTGTGACTGTAAATACTGTAATGGTTGATGATCTGTATAAATGATTGTCTCGTTCCCCATTAAGTAATGCTTCCATTTTTTAACACTTTTTACCAACGCATACAATTCTTTGTCATATGTTGGATTGTTAATTATTTCTTGAGTAAAACTCTTAGAATGATAACAAATAGGCTTACCTCATTGCATCAAGACTTCTCCCATGGCTTTGGCTTGGACAGCACTCCAGGAATGGCAAGTGGAACGAGTTCTCAGGGCGGCATCAACAAAGAAGAACACTACTCTCCCTGCTACATAGAGGAGGAAGCTCCTCCTGAACCCGCCAGAGCAGACAATGAAGGTAACGAGCATGGCGCGACCGCAGACAATACGCAGGCACAGCCACCCTCGGTCGACGAAGGTTATCTCAATCTCATCTTTGAGGTGCGGACTCTACTCGACGACCAGACTTTTCACATCACGCGGCTGGAGCAGAGACTAGACATGTTTTTCGCGGCGCACTCAAGAGCTACGCCGAAGAAACAATGCCCGACATGTGCACGAGCCTACGCATTTCCAGCGCGATGGCGGCACACTGCGGACAACGACACTCCCACTGGCTCAGAGGTTACTTGATGTTTCGACCCGGCCCTTGTTTTTGGTTTTGTTTACTTAGTCTATGTCGATGGACAGTTAGCTTTCCTTATGTCTTAGTCATAGATAAAAACACTAGACTTATGCTGCAAGCGGCTACTCCTGGTTTCCTACGGGCGGGAGTTGGCAATGCCAATTTTGTTAATTACAGACTTCTCTGCAACTATTATGCCACATGGATAGGGATGTCCAGCTGTCTCGGTTTCCTACTCAGGCGGGACAGCTGGCATCCCCCACAGCACTGTATTTTGTCATTGTTAATATAAAGGCTCCAACTCTTTTTACTTAAAAAAAAAAAAGACTTCTCCCATGGCATATTCACTCGCATCGATTTGAATCTCAAATGGCTATTGCAAATCTGGAAGAGCCAAAAATGGTGTCGTGCTTATCTTTTCTTTCAATGTAATGAAGGATTTTTGTTGCTTCCCTCCCCACTAAAAGACCTATTTCACACTTGTTAATGCATGCAGAGTGTTAGCACTCAGTAATTTCTTTGGGATGCATCAAAGAAATGCCAAGGTAACCTACAAACCAACTTTAGGTTGGATTTTGACCCTTCCAACCAGAGAAGGCTCTCTCAAACATTTAAAGACTGAAAATACTCAAAAACGATTTGGCAATGAGCACATAGAGGTCAGATTTTGTGATAGGATAGGTTTTGTTTTAGTTTTTAAAAGGGTTGGTAGGACAAACAAGAGAAAGGGAAACATTGGGCAATGGGGTCAAATCTTGAGATACACTATGAATATTAACACAACAAATGTACTATTGAGGGAACAGAGGAAAAGTAAGCATATCCTTTAGCAATAAATAATATTCAGATGATGTCAAGACAGAAAAGAGAAAATCCCATTACAAATGAGAGCATAAAAAAAAGATGAATTATCAATTGTAACTTTAAAATAAATAACATAAGGCTAATTACAATGAATAGATCACTTAACAGAGAGTGAATTCTGGACCTGTAATCATTAAACATGACAACTACATTAACCGTATGAAAGGAGCATCTATCAAGGATGAATTCCAATCATGTACTCTTAGTTATTCTTAGAATAAATAAAAGAAGTGAAATGAATGTGAACTGGAGGAAAACACACTAAAGAATACAACATGATGAATCTTGGTTGTCAAAAGCATTGTACTATTATATTAATTCATAAGGACATTCTGAGAATTTAGACACAGTCCCTTCGCCTTCCTGGCTGAAAGTCCCCCCCCTTTCTCAACTCTTGTACAATGAAATTTTATATCACTAAAGGTCCTTTCCAGCTCACAATTTCTAACTCCAACCCCTTTCCCAAAATAGAAAGAGTTACAAATAGAACATGACATGTTTTAATTGATCTCCTGCTTTTCAGGAGAAACAATAGGCTTCAAAACACCACCTGTAATTCTCAAACCGTAATAGTTGTGTAAAATATGAGAGCATTTTTTGTAGATAATCTCGTTCTGAAGAAAAACCTCTCTCATTTTCTTGAAATTCATTTCTAGCTCAACGGAATACATGTCACAAAAGCATATCTCGAACAGGAAATCATGAAAACTGGAAAATAGGGATCCAAGATTCCTTTGAATATCCCAATCTGTGACACCTGTGTGAAAAATGAACAAGTTTAATGTTTTTGGGTCCATTCTTGACAATAACCTCCTTTGAATTTTGAAAATTCATTCTAGTTCACCCCAAAATCGTCCTGTAAATATGTTTTCCTCTTCAACTACTGCGGAAACTGACTGCCACATTCTCTTTGAAATGCCACTTGTACTTTTTCAAATCTAATTTTATTTATCCATATTATCCTTAAATATTTGGGAATAATATATTTAGATAAAAATAATTTCCAAATAATTTTTATCCTATAAAATTACATTTCCATATTTTAATTCATGCTCGTGGTTTTGAAAAACATTTCCATATTTTAATTCATGCCTGTGGTTTTGAAAAACCATGTATTGATTGCTTCTCGTGGTTTTGAAAACCATGTCTTGGTTACCATCTCCTCTAAAACTTCTCCATTATCTTTCAATTTGATTTTATGAATTCCATAAATGAAATTCAAAACCATCCATTGTTTCTAGAAACCATGTCTTGTTTTGCCCAATAAATATTTACAATTTCACTGTGAAAACTATTTGCCAGTTTGTTTCCTGTGGTTTTGAAAACCATGTCTTGGAAACCATCTTGGTAAACTATGAAAATATCCCTTTATCTTCCCCTTTTACTTATGTAAAAACTTTGGACAAACAATTATACAAATCTTTAGTCCACGTACATTTTCCCATTCAAAAACATTTATTTCTCTGCTGTAAAATTTAATTTTCACCTCTATGAAATTCTTACACTGGGAGGAAAAATTTATCATAAAAACTTCATAGTTCATATTTAGGGAAATCATATTCATGAAATCATCTTATTTTATTGTGGGGAACAGGAAATAATCTAAATTCAAAGTAAGGAAATTTCGGAGCTTGTGGAGAGTGGTTTTAATACTTACCACTCCATCTCCCACAATGCACCATGTAATAACACGTACCCCAACATAAAACATAGTGGTTTGGATTTCGGAGATCTCCCCAAGTTTTAAACTTCATGATCTTTTAACCTTCGAAATGGATATGCGCCCTCCATCCACCCTTTGACTTTTCAACATTAAAAATTGAGATTCGTGCCCATAACTTGACGTGAATTATTTTGGATTAAATATTAATATAAAAATATTTATATTAATAATTTATAAACTTTTTTCCATTTTTCTAAGGACTTTGGGCATATGAGGTTCATCAAATGACTTTGTGGATACGATAAAGGAGCTTAAGCTTAATAAAATGAATATTTTTAATTTTCAACGGGAATATGATAATAAGGGTAAAAATGAGTGAAGTGATGGGACTAAGGAATTTAGATAAGAATTAAGGCTAGATATAGGTTTTGGATATTTTCCAATTTTGACTCATGGAGGACAAGATTATTTTGGATGATTAGTTGAGTGAAGGATTTAGGTGATGGGGACTTGACGGAGCTAGTGAAAAAGTTTTAAAATCTAAGTGGAAAGATAGCACAAGGACAAGATGCTTTGGAAAAATTAATACAAATTAGCATGTGATAACATTGGCTCCAATTGGGATTCTATCCTCCCAGTGAGGTAGCAAAGAAATTGTAGAACCTGTTCTTGATCCATTGGGTTTCTCCCAAAACATGTGTGTACCCTTCTCTGACCTGTCACCGATATCCACTGAAAAACCCAAGTTTGTACAATACTCTCAACTGAAAAATTGAATGCTAAATACACTACTACAATCTAAATGTACACACTGCTGAAAACCCAAACTGAAAATTGCTTGACCAGCAAGCTTATTTGCACACTCCTATCTACTCTAAAATGATGAAATGAATACTCTAAAATGATGAAAACACACTAAAGAATACACCATGATGAATATCAGTTGTCAAAAGCAATGTACTATTGTATTAATTCATAAGGACATTCTGAGAAATTTACACACAGCCCCTTCGCCTTCCTATC
>SNQJ01S0220877.1:0-13300 GCA_010110895.2 Picea sitchensis | reverse complement strand
TGTGTATGTGTATGATTTTTCATTTCTTATTTACTCTACAGTTATTGGATGATAATGCTACATTTATATAACACTTGGATTATATGGTTAAAAATGATTAAATTTCTCTATTACTAATTCACCCCCCCTCTCGGTAATCCAACACTTCTTCATCACAATTGTAACAATGAGAAGTTCCTCTCCCACCATTCCACCTGCATCAAAATCCTCATCGATCTTTGCATCCTCTTACAAACCCTGGACGAACTTCTTCGACCCTAAATGCAAATCGGTCCAACCTGTCTGCAAGAGAATCCAGGGCATGACACTACTTGGTGCTTCACAATATATCATATTCATAATAGGGGAATACTTTTGTAGGATTGGAAAATGCTGAGGGGAGTGACTATGTCTTCAACAAATTTCACAATATTCCCCACTTTGGACTCCTTGATGATTTGGGAAAGCATGATACTACATAGGGCCATGAAATGGCACTATAGTGGAAACTTGCACGACCCCTCTCGACGTCCGACGAGACGAGGTGCCATCGGGCGTGGAGGGGGTCCTACACCCCTTAGTCTATGACACTTTTATGTTGTATGACCGTCGATGTAGCAACCGATACACCATACTTACAATTGACCTTCTCTAGGAAGGGTCAATTCTTGAATATTTTTGGTTAACAATGAAATATGACCTTGCATATGCATAATATTAGTGTCTTCAATCAGTCCCATTACCCACAAGCTTCCTGGATAGCCAACCATTGATTCAATTTGCATCACATGTTCTAAGGATTCCCCTAATGTAGTTATCCATTGTTGGGTTAATGGTATCTGAGTTAATGATAACAACCTCTTTATAAACCATTCTCTCTAGTTCTCTTCATGGATGGGTTTTCCCAATTTCCCTATCACATCCTTAAATATTTAGTTATACTCCTAGGAAGACTCACCATCTCTCTATTTGGTATGCTGCAAATAATTGAGAGCTCGTTGTTATGACTTTGGTAAGCATAATTCTACTGTGAACCATTGTTTGACTTGTGAAGAGTGAAATCTTGTCCTTGAGGATTCCTTGGTTCAATGTGTTATCACAAAATACTATCTAAGGGTCGCAAAGTGAACCAATCCTTTGCTTGTGCAGGTATCAGCCTTGAGCTCAAAGTGCATCTTTCAGAACAGTCTATTTCAGGCTTGAAGCACAAGCAACAGGTAGTTTAGTCTTTCAACGACAGATATTGCTAGAGCAGTTCAGATCAGGGGCTCACCGACATTCAGAACCTTAAAGTTGCGTAAATTATAGTTCTGGGGAAAAACCCTCAAGTAAGCATGAGTCGTTGATCTTGAGGGGGATAGGTGGCAGCTGATCCAAGAGTTTGGGGAAATGAGCTTCAAGAGTTTCAAAGTGAGAAGTGTAGAAAAATTTTGAAGAGCCAAATCCCAAACTCCGGAAGTAATCGTGGACCATTGATCCCAAAATCAGCATGGACTCGTTGATCTTAATGGCAATGCCTCCTAAAGTCCTGAAATTCCTGAAGCATTGAAGTCTCAAAGTCCCTTGAGGCCTGAAGCATGGAAGTCCTGAAGCGCCCAAATGCCCAAAGTGGTCGAAGTCCTGAAGCACCTGAAGTCTCGAAGACCCAAAGCACCCAAAGTCCCAAAGTGGACGAAGTCCCAAAGTGTCGAAGCATGTGGCAACAAATCCTTCGCTTCGGGGGGTTTTTCTCCGTGGGGTTTTTCATGTTTCAATTTCAAAACACCCGAAGCCCAAAGGCCTAGAGTAAATCTCAGCCGTCTGATTCAAATGGATAGGAAACACCAGATATATAGCTCCAAAGGAAATAAAAGTGGGGGAAATCCCAAAGACCCGAAGCAGCTCTCGATCATTGATTGAGAAGGGAGAATAAGAGTCGGCAATCTGGCTGAAGGGGTCAAAGTCTCAAAATATGAACATAGTCTTTGATTGAAGAGGATGCGCATGTCTATATCTATCGCTCCGGGTAGAAGCACATGGAAGAGAGAGAGGTTTTAGATTTGATTTCCCAGAAGTCTGCATCCATGAAGGGATCTCATTTGTCAATCTCTGGAGGCCACACGTTGTCATATCCTTAAGTCCAGATGTTTTTCTTCAAGGAAAAATAAGTTTGAGTTTTCAGTTTCCCGGAGCCTGGAGACCCGAAGGAGATCTCAGACATCATTTTAGGAGGATACGTGGCAATAATCAGTATGCACATGTGGCGCACTCATCAATCATGACACCAGGCACCTATTTAGAAATAACACATGGCACTCAGTCCAGGCAGCCGTGGGCATATCATTCGCTTCTTTGTTAGTGACACGTGTCACTTCTCTTTCATGACACGTTGGCATAGTAGTGACAGTTCATCCTCTGGGAGGTGTTATTGTTTAAAGTCAAGAGTAGCATCCCCCTCCCCCATGGCCTAGTTTGGCGGATTCTAAAGTTGGTGAGTGGTTAAGCTTGGCAGTAGCACTAAATCTAGCATGGACACCCAGATCGCAGACCGCATTTATATCAATGACCATGCTTCATTGCAGGGACACAACTTGCTTGATCGATCAAATTATTGAGTGGTCCTGCAATTGAAACCATCATTTGGAGAAAGTTATACGTGGCAGAAGGCAGTGGATTGGGGGCCCAAAAGTGGTGTGATTTCAAACCGCTTTTGACATCCCCGCAATCACATGCTCATATAGTGTCCAATCCGAGAGCAGCGTGTGGCCACCCCCTAGGTACTAAGCCTCATCCCGATCTCGAAGGTTCATTTAATAAATGAAAGGACTGGTGGTTGAAACCTCGACTCGCTCAGTAATTGGAATACATGGAAGGTCCGACTATTGGGACTAAACCGTCAGCCCGTGGTACCCCTGTGGATAGATTTCCCTAAAAAAACCAATCTGATATGAGCTCGCGTCTGACAGAGGGATACATGCACAATCTGACAGAATACCACTCAGACACAATGCTTTGAATATAGTGATCACATCACACTCTTGATAGTTAGGGAATTTTCTGAGTATAAATAAGTAGTTTTGATATTTTGTTAAGGTCGTCAAATAGTTGAGAAGAAGCTCCCTATTTTGTAATGTTTTGATGCCAGGACTGTTCTCTTGTTATGTATCAAATTTGAGACTTTAATGTTAATAGAAGTCAACTTCTTTTAATCTATCTGTAAAAACTGTGCTAAAACACTCGGGCATGGAGAATCCAGTCGAGGGTTGCTATGTTGTTGTAATGCAGGTTTGATTGCAATGGTATTGTGACCAGTTTTAGTCATCTCCCTTGTTATCTTTCTCCCTCTTACACTGAATGTCTCAGGCATGGAGGATCCAGTTGAGTTGTCATAGTTGCATTGTGATGTAGGTTTGATCATTGTGTTGTTGTGACTATGTTGTTTGGACATATTTCAATGTCTGAAGCTTGTTCCCAAGAGTGATCTTGAGTCCAATTTTATCTTCTCCAAGTTGCTTGAAAGCCTGATGCTCACAGCAATCGTGTTCACCTTTCTCACTAAGTCTTCCCTCTGCTCACACTTAAACTCAATTCACTGATTGAAGTTAATGTGGCCCTCACTTCCCTTTGCATTTCTTGTCCAGTATCATGTTGAACATCATTCATATATTGATTTTTGTCCATTGACCTCCACTCATATAAAACCAACATCCACAAAAAAATATGATGGGTACTAGGCTTATCTTCCCGTGATATGAGGGTGACTCTCAGTGCTAACATTCTTGGCGTCGTTGCCGGGGAATGATTTGAAGACATTTCCCTGGGATCGAATGACAAAGAGATTTTGATTATGAAGGTGATCAGATATCAGAACCATTGAAGATTGTAGTTGGCACTTGGTGACTCCACAATCAAAGACTCCATTTGGGAGGACCCTGTTGACAGAAAGATCACCATACCGAAGCGGAAGACCAGGTATCGGTTTATGAGATTTCTTCATGAAATCCTATTTTTGTTTATCAGCTCATTTCTCTCTTTCCCTTTACATATAAAAAGGATTATCCTTTGCTCTGTCTATTCAAATGATAAAAAGCCTTCCGTTATTTATACATCCTTGGAAGAAGAAGACATGCCCTCTTCTTGTGTTGTAGATGTTGACCTTGTGTCTTCTCCTTAGCCTATTCATAAAAGTGATATTTGTATTGGATTTCCTCGTGAAATTAATCACCCTTGTAGCCTTGAGGGGGTTGAAAATGATTCAAAGCCTTCTCAGATCTCATTGCCTTCCATTATTACTATCGAGCATGTCCATATTCTTGTTAGAACTCATATTCATACCACTAGTTTTCAAGGTAATATTAGAGACAAGATTTTTAAACCTTTAAGGCTGCCACTTGACCTTCATCCTTATCCTCTTTATTCCTTTGAGTATATTCCTCGGTCTTCTGGGGAGGATCATGTTACAGTTGAGAGGAACTTGGAGGCCTTTGAGAACTTTTTTGATTAGTTTGATATTGTTCATGAGGATTTTACCATGAGGTTGTTCTCACATTCTTTGTCTGGAGATGTTGTTGTGTGGTTTAAATGTTTGGGAGCCGGTTCTATTGGTTCTTGGATCAAGCTATGCAAATCTTTTTTGAAGTGTTGGGGTGAGAACAAGTCCCTTGATCAGTACTGTTTTGAGTTTAACGACTTGAGGAGAGGGGAAGAGGAAGCCTTGGTTGTCTTCAACAAGAGGTTTTATAGTGTTTATCATAGTATGCATGTGGAGATCAGACCCTCGGAGACTGCTGCCATGGTGTACTATGTCATGGCTCAACATCCATAGCTTATCCTTCTCCTGAGAGAAATAAAATATTCATCCTTAAGACACCTATTTGAAGATGTTGAAGAAGTCGAAGAGAACATCAGGGCTAGCAGGGGGGTTCGTATGAAAGCATGTCTTGAAGAATTTCATGTGCATAAGCAAGAATATTGTCAGTATGTTTCAGATTCCGAGAAAGAAGACAATGAGTATAATTTAGATCTAGAACAACAATGAGGAAGTGGGTGTGATTCAAATTTGGAATCATATCCTTTAATAGTTGCATATTTTTCTATGGGCAGGAATGCATATAGATCTTATGATAAATTTTCAGAACATTTTGAGCATGAAGTAGTGGTTGATTGCATAGATAACTATATGTTCTTGGTTGATTATACTTGTGATGCTTTAAATCTTGTTGACAATTATCTTATGATCATTCTTATGAAGGAGAGACTACAATTGTTGGTGATCAAGAGTTGGTTTCAAAAGAACAAGGAGGCCATTTATTTGCAAGCAGAGAAGAATTTACAGAGGAGTAGCCTAGTCCTTCAAAGTAGCCAGATTTATGTCATGTTATTCATGATCCTATGGCCATATACATGGAGTCGTATGTTTCAGATTTTCTAAAATTTTGAAATGGAATTACTTCACCAATACTCACAGGTGAGTATGGTTTCATGAAATATTTCCAAGACCAAACTATAGAGCCTTTTCCTTTATTCATTAAAGAAAAATAATTGGGTGGAAATCAACCATCCTTGACCCACAGAAGACACAGAGAAGCATGTAAAGGAGGAGCTAAGTGGGCAGTTTATCTTCTATCCAGGACCTGTAAATGAGAAAATATCACCTGGGATCAGCCGACCCGTATAACCTCTTTACCCACCTGAGAACATCAAATGATGGGTGAGCCACAATGAAGGAAAATAGTTAATTTCTTACCATTTGAGATTTCCTGATTACAAATTTTGTGACCCTGTGGGGTTATATATGGTGTTGTGTTTTCCAAAAGCATTGAAGCCTGCATAATTATTCATATTATCATCATTTGGGGGTATGGTCAGTGTTCCAAGCCATGTTCTCATTCTGTTTTCATACCTCCCTAGAGTTCTATGGATCATCTTTAGTGAAGTGAAGAAGAGTTATATACCAGACAATCTGGGTGGCTATGGTGGAAGTTTAATTTCACCTAGCGCGTTGTAAAAGTCAGTTAGCCTAGGATTGTACATAAATAATCTCCTTCTGGAGCCCATTTGTTTTATTTTTTATTTTTAGTAGAGTAGTGTACATATTTCCCTATTTTATTCAGAAATTTTTTTGAGCTAGACTCCATAGCCCAACAACTAAGGCATTGGAACTGCGCGTTCTTGGTAGCTCGCAGGGAGCAAGCCATCCCCTATGGAGCCAAATATTATCACAAAATACTATCTAAGGGTCATAAGGCGACCCAATCCTTTTCTTCCACAGGTATCAAACTTGAGCCCAAAACACAGCTTTTAGAACAGTTTGTTTTGGGCTTGAAGCGCAAGCAGCAGGAAGTTTAGTCTTTCAACGATGAAGATTCCTGGAGAAGTTCAGATTAGCGGCTCCCCGACATTTAGAACCTTAAATTTGCATGAATTATAGCGTCAGGGAAAAACCCCAAAGTAAGCATGAGCCATTGATATTCAGGGGGACAGGTGGCAGCCGATCCAAGCATTCAAGGAAATGAGCTTCGGGAGTTTCGAAGTGAGAAGTGCAGAAAATTTTTGAAGAGACGAAGCCCAAACTCCTGAAGAAATCATGGACCATTGATCCCAAAATCAACACGGAACCGTTGATATTATTGGCAGTGCCTCCCAAACTCTTAAAAGGCTCGAAGCGTTGAAGTCCCGAAGCACCCAAAGGCCCAGAGTGTCCGAAGTACCAAAGCACCCGAAGTTTTGAAGACCATAAGTGCCCAAAGTCCCGAAGTGGCCAAAGTCCCAAAGTGTCGAAGCACGTGGTAGCAGATCCTTCACTTCAGGGTTTTTTTCTCTGTAGGGTTTTTCATGTTTCACTTTCAAAACATCCGAAGGATCGGAGTAAGTCCCAGTCGTCTGATTCAAATGGACACACGGCGCCATATCTAGAGCTCTGGAGGAAAGCAAAGGGGGGAAAATTCCAAAGACCTGAAGTAGCTCTTGATCGTTGATAGAGAAGGGAGAACAAGGGCCATCGATCTAGTTGAAGGGGTCAAAGTCCTGAAATAGGAACATAGTCGTTGATTGAAGAGGACGCACATTTCCAGATCTATAGCTACGGGTAAAAGCACATGGAAGAGGGAGAAGTTTGAGATTTGATTTCCCCAAAGTCTGGAGCCATGACGAGATCTCATCTGTCAATCTCCAGAGGCCACATGTCGTCAAATCCTTAACTCCGGATGTTTTGATTCAAGGAAAAATAAGTTTTCAGTTTTCAGTTTCCCACAACCCGGAAACCCAAAGGAGATCTCAATCGTCATTTTAAGAGGATACATGGCAGTCATCAGTATGGACATGTGGTGCACTCGTCGGTCATGACTCCAAGCACCTGATTGACAATAACATGTGGCACTTAGTCCAGGAATCCATGGGCATATTATTCGCTTCTTTCTTATTGACACATGTCACTTTGCTTTCATGACAAGTCAGCATAGCAGTGACAGGTCATCCTCCGAGAGGTGTTATTGTTTAAAGTCAAGAGTAACATTCCCCTCCCCCAGGGCCCAGTTTGGCGGATTATAAAGTTGGCGGATGGTTAAGCTTTGCAGTAGCACTAAATATAGGAGGTGCACCCAGATTGTAGATCACCTCCAAATCAATGACCATGCTTGATTGTGGGGATGCAACTTGCTCAATTGATAAAATTATTGAGCAGTACCACAATTGAAACCGTGGTTTTGTGAAAGTGATACGTGGCAGAAGGTGGTGGATTACAGGCCCAAAAGAGGTGTGATTTCAAATTGATTTTGACGGCCCCACAATCACATGCTCATATAGTGTCCAATCTGAGAGCATCGTGTGGCCACCTCCTAGGCACTAAGCCCCATCCTAATATTGAGGGTTCAGTTAATAAACGAAAGAACTGGTGGTTGAAACCTTGACTCGCTCAGTAATTGGAAGGCATGGAAGGTCCGACCGTGGGGACTGAACCGTCAGCCCATGGTACCCCTGTGGACATATTTCCCTGCAAAAACCATGCCGATTTGAGCTCGCATCTGATAGAGGGATACATGCACAGTTTGACAGAAGACTGCTCAGATGCAATGCTTTGAATATAGTGATCAAATAACACTCCTAATAGTTAGGGACTATTTTGAGTATAAATAACTAGTTTGATATTTTGTTAAGGTCATAAACTGGTTGATTAGAGCTCCCTATTTATTAAGGTTTTGATTCCATAATTGTTCACTTGGTTATGTATCAAATTTGAGACTTTCATGTTAATAGAAGTCAACTTCTTTCATTTCTCTATAAAAACTGTGCTAAAACACTCGTGCATGGAGGATCTAGTCGAGGGTTGTTATGTTGTTGTAATGTAGGTTTGATTACAATGGTATCATGACCATTTTTAGTTATCTCCCTTGTTATCTTTCTCCCTCTTACACTTAATGGCTCGGGCATGGAGGATCCAATCGAGTTGTTGTAGCTGCATTGTGATGTAGGTTTGATCATTCTATTGCTGTGACTATGTTGTTTGGACATATTTCAGTGTCTGAAGCTTGTGCTCAAGAGTGATCTTGAGTTTGAGTTTTTCTTCTCCAAGCTTCTTGAAAGCCTGATTCTCATAGAAGTCTTGTTGACCTTTATCACTAAGTCTTCTCTCTTCTCACACTTAAACTCAATTCACTGATTGAAGTTAATGTGGCCCTCACTTCCCAGTGCATTTCTTTTCCAGTTTCATGTTGAACATCATTCATATATTGAGTTTTGTCCATTGACCACTCATATAAAACCAACATCCACCAAAAACTCTGATGGGTACTGGGCTTATCGTCCCACACTCTGAGGGTGACTCTCAGTGCTAACATTCTTAGCGTCGTTGTCATGGAATGAATTGAAGACATTTCCCTGGGATAGAATGACAAAGATCTTCTGATTCTAAAGGTTCATCAGATATCAAAACCATTGAAGATTGTAGTTTTCACCTGGCGACTCCACAATAAAAGAATCCACTGGGGATGACCATACCAAAGGGGAAGACCGGGTATTAGTTTATGATCTTTCTTCATGAAATCATGTTTTTCTTTATCATCTCATTTCTCTCTTTCCCTTTACATATAAAAAGGATTATCCTCTGCTTTGTCTATTCAGATGATTATTTATCCATCCTTGGAAGAAGAAGACATGCCCTCTTCTTGTGTTGTAGATGTCGATCCTCTGTCTTCTCCTCAGCCTATTCATAAAAGTGAGATTTGTATTGGATTTCCTCATGAAATTGATCACCCTTGTAGCCTTGAGGGGGTTGAAAATGATTCAAAGACTTCTCATATTTCACTGCCTTCCATTATTACTGTTGAGCCTATCCGTATTCTTGTTAAACCTCATATTCAGGCCACCAGTTTTCAAGATAAGATTAGAGACAAGATGTTTAAACCTTTAAGGCTACCACTTGACCTTCATCCTTATCCTCTTTATTCCTTTGAGTATCTTCCTTGGTTTTCTGGGGAGAATCATTTTACAGCTTAGAGGCACTTGGAGGTCTTTGAGAACTTTGTTGATCAATTTGAGATTTTTCATGAGGATGTTACCATGAGGTTGTTCTCACATTATTTGTTTGGAGATGTTGTTATGTGGTTTAAATGTTTGGGAGCCGGTTCTATTGGTTCTTGGATCGAGCTATGCAAATATTTTTTGAAGTGTTGGGGTGAAAACAAGTCCCTTGATTAGTACTGGTTTGATTTTAATGACTTGAGGAGAGGGGAAGAGGAAGCCTTGGCTGTCTTCAACAAGATGTTTTACAGTGTTTATCATAGTATGTCTGTGGAGATCAAACCCACAAAGACTATTTCCATGGTGTACTATGTCATGGTTGAGCATCTAAAGCTTGTCCTTCTCCTGAGAGAAAGGAAATATTCATCCTTAAGACACCTGTTTGAAGATGTTGAAGAAGTCGAAGAGAACATCAGGGCTAGCAGGGGGGTTCATATGCAAGCATGTCTTGAAGAATTACATGTGCATAAGCAAGAAGATTGTCAGTATGTTTCAGATTCCAAGCAAGAAGACAGTGAGTATAATTCAGATCTTGAACAAAAATGAGGAAGTGGGTGTGATTCACATTTGGAATCAGATCTGTCAATAGTTGCAGATTTTTCTATGGGCAAAAATGCATATCAATATTATGATCAGTTTTCAGAACATTTTGAGCATGAAGTAGTGGTTGATTGCATAGATAACTATATGCTCTTGGCTGATCATAGTTGTGATGCTTTAAATCCCATTGTACCATTATCTTATGATCATTCTTATGAAGGAGAGATTGCAATTGTTGGTGATCAAGAGTTGGGTTTGAAAGAACAAGGAGGTCATTTATTTGCAAGCAGAGAGGGATTTATAGAGGAGAAACCTAGTCCACTAAAGCATTCAGATTTCTGTCACGTTATTCATGATCCTGTGGCCATATACATGGAGTCTTATGTTTCAAATTTTATGAAATTTTCAAATGGAATTATTTCACCGATAGTCATAGTTGAGTATCATTTCATGAAATATTTCCAAGACCAAACTATGGAGCCTTTTCCTTTATTCATTAAGGAAAAGCATTGGGTTGAAATCATCCATCCTGGACCCGCAGAAGACACAGAGTAGCATGTAAAGGAGGAGCCAAGTGGGCAGTTTATCTCTTGTCCAGGACCTATAAATGAGAAAATATTACCTGGGATTAGTCGACCCGTATCAACTCTCTACCCACCTAAGAACATTGAACGACAGGTGAGCCACAATGAAGGAAAAGAGTTAATTTCTTACCAGTTGAGCTTTCCTAATTACAAATTGTGTGACCTTGTGGGGTGATATATGGAGTTTTGTTTACCAAACTCATTGCAGCCTACAAAATTATTCATCTTATCATCATTTGGGGCCATGGTCAGTGTTCCAGGCCATGTTCTCGTTTTTCTATCGTACCTCCCTAGATTTTTTATGGATCATCTGCAATTAAGTGAAGAAGAGTTATATTACCAGATAATCTGGGTGGCTATGGTGGAAGTTTTCTTTCACCTAGCGCATTGTAAAAGTCAGTTAGCCTAGGATTGTACATAAAGAAGATCCTTCTGGAGCCCATGTGTTTGTTTTTGTTTTTAGTAGAGTAGTGCACATATTTTCCTGTTTTATTCAACGAAATTTTTGAGCTAGACTCCATAGCCCAATAGCTAAGGAACTGGAACTGTGCATTCTTGGCAACTTGTAGGGAGCATGCCATCCCTTGTGGAGCCAAATTTTATCAAAAAATATTTGTTATGGGTCACAGTGTGATGTAGTCCTTTACTTGCATAGGTATCAACCTTGAGATCAAAACACGACTTTCAGAACAATCTATTTCAGGCTTGAAGCACAAGCAATAGGCAGTTTAGTCTTTCAATGATGGAGATTCCTAGAGCAGTTCAGAGCAATGGATCACCGACATTCAGAACCTTAAAGTTGTGCGAAGTATAGCTCCGGGAAAAATCTCCGAAGTAAGCATGAGCCATTGATCTTGAGGGGGACAGGTGGCAGCCGATCCAAGCATCTGAGGAAATGAGATTCGAGAGTTTCGAAGTGAGAAGTATAGAAAACTTCCAAACAGCCGAATCCCAAACTCCCGAAGCAATCTTGGACCATTGATTCGAAAATCAGTAGGGAGTCGTTGATGTTAGCGACAGTGCATCCCAAAGCACCGAAATGCCCGAAGCGATGAATTCCCGAAGTCCCAGAATTTCTGAAGTGTTGAAGTCCTGAAGCACCCAAAGTCATGAAGTGCCTGAAGTCCCAAAGACCCAAAGCACCTAAAGTCCTGAAGTGGCCGAAGTCCTGAAGTATCGAAGGACGTGGAAGAAAATCCTTCACTTCAGGGGTTTTTTCTCCGTGGGGTTTTTCATGTTTCACTTCCAAAACACCTGAGGCCCGAAGGTCCAGAGTAATTATGAGTTGTCCGATTCAAATGGACACATGATGCCAGATCTAGAGCTCCAGAGGAAAGAAAAGAGGGGGAAATCCTGAAGACCCGAAGTATCTCTTGATCGTTCATCGATAAGGGAGCAGACAGAAGGGCTGTCGATCTGGTTGAAGGGGTCAAAGTCCCAAAATAGGAACAAAGTCGTTGATTGAAGAGGACGTGCGTCACCAGATCTATAGCTCCGGGTAAAAGTGCTTGGAAGAGGGTGAGGTTTGAGATTTGATTTCCTTGAAGTTCAGAGCCATGAAGGGATATTAGTYGTCAATCTCTAGAGGCCACATGTCGTCAGATCCTTAACTCTAGATGTTTTTCTTCAAGGAAAAATAAGTTTGAGTTTTCAGTTTCCCAGAGCCCGAAGACCCAAAGGAGATATCAGTCATCATTTTAAGATGATACATGGAAGTCATCAGTATGGACATGTGGYGCACTCGTCAGTCRTGACACTAGGCACCTATTCATAAATAACACGTGGCACTCAGTCCAGGCAGTCGTGGGCATATCATTCGCTTMTTTCTTAGTGACATGTGTCACTTCTCTTTCATGACACATCAGTATAGTAGTGACAGGTCATCCTCTGAGAGGTGTTATTGTTTAAAGTCAAGAGTAGTGTCCCCCTCCCCTAGGGCCTAGTTTAGCATATTCTGAAGTTGGTGAGAAGTTAAGCTTGGCAGTAGAACTAAATCTAGAAGGTGCGCCCACATTGCAGACCACATCCATATCAACAACCATGCTCCATTGTGGGGACACAACTTACTCGATCGATGAAATTATTGAGAGGTCTCGCAATTGAAACTATTGTTTGGTGAAAGTGATATGTGGTAGAAGGCGATGGATTACGGTCCCAAAAGCGGTGTGAGTTCAAACCTCTTTTGACAACCCCACAATCGCACTCAACCCATCTTTTGACAATCCCATCTTCTTGTTAAAACTCATACTCAGCCCACTAGTTTTCAAGATAATATTAGAGACAATATGTTTAAACCTTTAAGGATGCCACTTGACCTTCATCCTTATCCTCTTTGTTCCTTTGATTATCTTCCTCGATTTTCTGGGGAGGATCATGTTACATCTGAGAGGCACTTGGAGGCCTTTGAGAACTTTGTTGATCAGTTTGAGATTGTTCACGAGGATGTTACCATGAGGTTGTTCTCACATTCTTTGTCTGGAGATGTTGTGTGGTTTAAACGTTTGGGAGCCGGTTCTATTGGTTCTTGGATCAAGCTATGCAAAGATTTTTCGAAGAGTTGGGGTGAGAACAAGTCCCTTGATCAATACTTGTTTGAGTTTAATGACTTGAGGAGAGGGGAAGAGGAAGCCTTGGCTATCTTCAACAAAAGGTTTTACAGTGTTTATTATAGTATGTCTGTGGAGAACAGACCCATAGAGACT
>SNQJ01S0220874.1:0-14801 GCA_010110895.2 Picea sitchensis | reverse complement strand
CACTCCTCTATTTCTAAGTCTAAGTTCTTCTTGAGTACAATTTGTCCATATACGATCAAAGGTTGGTAGACTTTCTCTTCCACTGATGCTTTGAAGAAAAGGGTCCCAATGTTTTGGAAGGTTGTTGAGAGTGGATAAGACAAGTTCTCTATCGGACATGATTTCTCCAATGGCTTCTAGTTGTTCTTTAATCTTTGATATATTCATAAAGAAGATAGCAATTGTGTCACCTTTTGTCATCTTGGTACATTGAAGTTGGATCTTTAAGGTAAGAGATCTGAGGGTGTTGTCACTTTCAAACATTTCTTTTAATGCTTCATACATTTCATAATTTGTCTTCAAGTTGGAAATACGAGGTAAGAGATGATCTCTTACTGAGTAGATGATTAATTTTCTTGCTTTGACATCTTCTTCCTTTCTTATCTTATTCTCTTCATCGATAGTTGTATTTGGTAAATTTTTAGTTACCACATCCAAAAGTTCATCTTGTTCAAGGGTGACCTGAAGCCTTAATTTCCAAGAGCTGAAGTTGCTTTCTCCATCAAACATATCTTCTACTAAAGTTATGTTTTTTATTTGTTTGGATTCTTCAAACTCTTGTCAACTAGATTTAGAAAACCTAATGATTAGGTTGGATTAGTAACCTTGGATTTTGTTGGGCTTATGACTACCAACAATAAACTTTGAGAGTTTCATAGGAATGTTTGTTGAGTTGAAAACGTTTCTTCAAGAAGTTGCGGAAAACCTAAGATCAAGATTCTGCAGAAAATCTCGGCACCTTAGAAACCCTAGGGAAAAAAACTCAAAATCCTCAAAATTTTATTTTAAAGGTCTATGGAGATGCACTGAGGAGGGTCATACATCTTGGTCCAAGTTTTATCTCCAACGTCAACTTGTAAATGGGTGAAAAGGCTGATCAAATGAGGCTCGTACGGATTTCTGCAGAAACCCTAGAGGACGTACAAAACTACAGAAGAAGGACAATTTAGCTTTTTGAATGCTTGTGCACAGGTTCTTCAAGACCTATGCTCTGATACCATGTTGATTTTTTTAATAGATAAGGTTAAGCATGAATTTCATTCCATTTTATCATTTAACTTAACCATAACCAATAATGTTGCATCAACCAAGATCACAAGAAGAAACACCATGCACAAGAACACAAGAATTATCCTGGGAAACCCTTCTCGACAAGGGAAGAAAACCTAGCGAAATCCTTTGTTATATTCTTCAAGAGAAATACCTTCACCACCAAGAAAACCTAGCACACAAGAGGGTGCTTGCAAACCCTGGAAGATTAGTGCCCAAGAGAGGTGCGCACTTTTCCCAAGTAGATGTACTTGCTGAAATTTCCAAACTCACACAAAAGATATGATTCCTCAATGGGGAATTTACCTTTACTTATATTAGACTTGGCCTGTCAAGATGAGTGTCTATTGGCAAAACAGGGCTGACCTCTCTATCTCATAATATAATAAATATTAACTAGATTAATTATATTTTATGTTAATTATCAATTACATTAAGGTGGGGCCGACATGTACCCTTTACATTACAATTAGGGTTACAGGAAGGTCTGACTCTTGAACAATATAGCAAGGGATCTAATACACCCACTAGTGCTCATCCACTAGGGGCACATCCATAGGGATTTCCATATCTCTGGCTCACTGCATTACACAGAATAACCACTTCTCACTAGTGCTCAACCACTAGGATCACGTTCACCTGTGCTCATCCATAGGCACGTCCACTCAACAGATCTTCTTTTCCACTTCATTATACAGGAGAGTCATATAGAGTTTCTCATCAACTCTCTGCTCATAGGAGGATAATACATCATCTTAATCTATGTCTCATGACGATGCACCCAACACTTTAGGATTTCACACATTGATCACCTTGTGCTCAGCCACAGGCACGCCCAACTTTGGAGATCTCCTTTCTCACTGCGTTACACAGGAGAATCATCTAGAGTTCTTCTCAACTCTCTGTAAGTAGGAGACTATCTCTATTTTCCATATCTATCTCATATAGGAACCACACACCCCTCTCAGGGGCTCTCTCTCAGGTTTGTGTCCTGGAGAATGTCTCATGTAGCTGTAATCATCAACACTCCCTCTTAGCTAGGGAGGCATTCTTCATCATGCCAAGTCTCACATGGATGTACTTTGAACTTTTTCTTGGTTATAGTTATCAACACTCCCTCTCAACTAGGGAGGTATCCTTCACCAAGTTAATTTGGTGAATATGTCTACAATCTGCTCATGTGTAGGAAGGTACTACATGTGTACTTATTTTTCTCTGCATCATGTCTCTGATATAATGATATTTTATCTCAACATGTTTCAATCTATCATGAAACACTGGGTTCTTAAAGAGATTTACATACAACTTTGGTTATCATCATAGGATCCATATCATGATCAAGTAAATATGTCAGAATCTTGTGAAGTTATATTGCTTCACACACTCGATGCTACATACTCTTCTTCTGTGGTACTCAAGGCCACATAGTTTTGTTTCCTGTTGCATCAGAAATCATGGAAATATTCATGGTAAGACAATAACCAGATGTGATATTCCGTTCCATTGTACTCTCTGCTCATTCTGTATAGGCATATCCCTGAAAACTCATTTTCACAATAGGAAGCATATCTCAGGCCATATCTAACTGTGCCTTGTGTGTATCTCAATACATGCTTTATTGTTATCATGTGAATTTGTCTTGGCTATAAATCTTGCTTTGTGTTTCTTGACACTTCCATCAGCTCCATGCTTGATCTTATATATACACTTGGAAGTCACCACAGACTTCTCTTCTGGTCTCTAAACAATATCTTGTACATCATTCTTTAAGATATACTGGTATTCTTCTGTTATGGTATCTTTCCATACTTGTTCTCTTGTTGTCCTTTGAGGGCCTTATATGTTTTTATGTCTTCTAGCAGAGTTTTGTCGACTCTGGGAATGCCTTCTATGACCTACTGTAATATCTTTGGTCATATCAACCGGATTAGCTGAATTTGTTGGAATACTGTTTGTCTTCCTATGAACTGTTGAGGATATTAACTCTTTATTTCTTTTATTTTTTTTTGACTCCCTATGAGTCAACTAACTCTATTTGAAGTCTGAAGTAAGGGAATCTTCTTTTATTGCTTGTAAGATTTTTTTTTTATGTCTTCTTGTCCAGCATAATAATCAATCAAATAAGGTTTGGACTCCTGTACCAGGGATAATGGTCCAAGTCTTTGAGAGATCCCATACTAGGGATAATATCCTTCATTTATTAAGAATGAAATCAACAATAAAATTAGAGATCAATTGATTTACCTGGGTTTGTAGTCATGTTTAGTTTAGAGGAAGTACTTCTCCTCTCTCTTATCTTCATTCTTTTGAGGTGGATATGTATCAATGTCAGCACGAGAAGCATATTGTCTTCCCTTCTTCCTGGTTGGAAAATTTCTTGCATATTGCCCATATTTGTCACATCTGAAGCACTGAATTTCTGAAACATCTCTTCTTTGATTATAACCTGGGTTTGACGAAAACTTTTAATATTTGAATGTTTGTCTGAAGTTTCTTTTGAATCTTCCTCCTTTCTTTGTATGAAGTGAAAGAGCATGATTTTCTTCTGGGGAGTCTTCCACTCCTCTATTTCTAAGTCTAAGTTCTTCTTGAGTAAAATATGTCCATAGTCGATCAAAGGTTGGTAGGCTTTATCTTCCATTGATGCTTTGAATAAAAGGCTCCCAATGTTTTGGAAGGTTGTTGATAGTGGATAAGACAAGTCCTCTATTAGACATGATTTCTCCAATGGCTTCTAGATATTCTTTAATCTTTGATATCTTCATAAAGAAGATATCAACTGTGTCACCTTTCGTCATCTTAGTACTTTAAATTTGGCTCTTTAAGGTAAGAGCTCTAAGGGTGTTGTCACTTTCAAACATTTCTTTTAATGCTTCATACATTTCATAAGTTATCTTCAGGTTGGAAATACGAGGTAAGAGATGATCTCTTATTGAGTAGAGATTAATTTTCTTGCTTTGACATCTTCCTTTCTTATCTTCTTCTCTTCATCGATAGTTTTATTTGGTAAAATTTTAATTACCACATAAAAAAGGTCATCTTCTTCAAGGGTGACCTGAAGCCTTGATTTCCAAGAGCTGAAGTTGCTTTCTCCATCAAGCCTCTCTTTTGCTAAAGTTTTGTTTTTCATTTGTTTGGATTCTTCAAACTCTCACCAATTGGATTTAGAAAATCTAATGATCAGGTTGGATTAGTAACCTTGGATTTTGTTGGGCTTATGAATTCCAACAATCAACTTTGAGAGTGTCATAGGAATGCTTGTTGATTTGAAAACGTTTCTTCAGAATTTGCAGAAAATCCTAAGATCAAGATTCTGCCGAAAATCTCAACACCCTAGAAACCCTAGGGCCAAAAACTCAAAATCCTCAAAATTTTATTTTGAAGGTCTCTGGAGATGCGTTGAGGAGGTTCGTACAACTTGGTCCAAGTTTTATCTCCAACGTCCACTTGTAAAGGGGTGAAAAGGCTGATCAAAATAGGGTCGTACATATTTTTGCAGAAACCCTAGAGATCGTATGAAACTGCAGAAGGAAGAGGGTTTAACTTTTTGAATGCTTGTGCATGGGTTCTTCAAGACCTATGCTCTGATACCATGTTGATTTTTTAATAGACAAGTTTAAGCATGAAGTTCATTCCATTTTAGCATTTAACTTGACCATAACCAATAATGTTGCAACAACCAAGATCACAAGAAGAAACACCATGCACAAGAACACAAGAAGTATCATGGGAAACCCTTCTCAACAAGGGAAGAAAACCCAGCCAAATCCTTTGTTATATTCTTCAAGAGAGATACCTTCACCACCAAGAAAACCTAGCACACAAGAGGGTGCTTGCAAACCCTAGAAGACTAGCGCCCAAGAGAGGTGCACACTTTTCCCAAGTAGATTTACTTGCTGAAATTTTCAAACTCACACAAAAGATATGATTCCTCAATGGGGAATTTACCTTTACTTATATTAGACTTGACCTGTCAACATAAGTGTCTATTGGCACAACAAGTCCGACCTCTCTATCTCATAATATAATTAATATTAACCAGATTAATTATATTTTACATTAATTATCAATTACATTAAGGTGGGGTCGACTTGTACCCTTTACATTACAATTAGGGTTACAAGAAGGTCTGACTCTTGAACAATATATAAAGGGATCTCATACACCCACTAGTGCGCAACCACTAGGGGAACATCCATAGGGATGTCCATATCTCTGGCTCACTGCATTACACAGAAAAACCACTTCACTAGTGCTCAACCACTAGGATCATGTTCACATGTGCTCGTCAACAGGCGCGTCCACTCAACAGATCTTATTTCCCACTACATTACACAGGAGAGTCATCTGGAGTTTCTCATAAACTCTCTTCTCAGAGGAGGCTAATACATCATCTTCATATCTGTCTCATGACAATGCACCCAACACTTTGGGATTTCACACGTTCACCTTGTGCTTAGCCATAGGCACGTCCAACTCTATAGATCTCCTTTATCACTGTGTTACACAGGAGAATCATCCGGAGTTCTTCTCAACTCTCTATAAGTAGGAGGCCATCTCTATGTTCCAGCTCTATCTCATATAGGAACCACACATCCCTCTCAAGGGCTCTCTCTTGGGTTTGTGTCCTGGAGAATGTCTCACGTAGCTGTAATCATCAACACAGAGTTTCTTTGATTTTTTGGGTCATTAACCAACTAGCCTTTGGCCATTTAAAAATCGAATTCCATTGAAGAAATAACAATTCCGTTGCAAATTTTTGAAGTCCAGAAATTTTGTTGAAGAAAAAAAAACCATTATGTTGCAATAAAATTGAAGAAATATAGAAACTAATATCAACAAACTTCAAACTATCAAAAATTAAAAATTAAAAATGACATACTTGGAAATGACAATTGCATAAGACAAAGATATCAGTCTCCACAAATTGTATCTAAAGGAGGTTATGGTTGAGTTACTAGTCTTCGAATCCATGAAGTTGTATAAAAAAAATCAAAGTAGTGGTGTCTGCCAAAATATGTGGGTCACGGTATCTAGGATCAACATGTATAATTAACTGTGTCAACACTGAGAAGATAAAATTGTACATTCATCCATACATGTTGTACTTACTGCAAGTGGGTTTTTGTAAAATCGCCAATAATTACACATGTTGTATGTCTGTATTAGCGGTTATATTGTTGCATTTTGTACTATTAAAGCCAATCATCGTAAGATTTTACAATACGTACCATTCACTGCAAATACACTGAACCATCCATATGATTCGAATAATACATTATTTGTTGTGTTTGTTTCATACCATATGCTGCCAAACTATACAGTCATCCAATGTTATAACCCTAAATTGATTAATACATGCATACCTGGCATTTGGCCCTCTTACTTGCTATTTTTGCCAAGCCATCACTGAATAACTCTTCTTAAAAACACTATTTTTGAAGATGTACGTGCCCTGCACCACTACTTTGCCACATACACACGCTTGATGCACCACTACAGCCTGTGTATGTATGCTAGCTGCACCATTACAGCTCACGTATACTTGCAAAAGTTGCAAGGAATTCGTTTATATTACGGGTTGTTGGGTAGTTTCCCAATTGTCCCACCGCCTATAGCCCATCATCCAACCGAATAACCATCCTTTTGTCATATAAAGGAGGTGTTGGGGTCTCATTCCTAAGCCAAGCATAAGAACAATGGAACTCTGACCGTTTCACATCCCCTCCTTGCCCTAAGAAACTACAGCCACCTTGTGAGATTTGCATCAGAATTTCCCATTTTCCCCTTTTTCCTCCATCATAAACCTATTAAATTTCCCTAGAAGAAGTGTGAGAGGAGAAAGATACGCGTAGGTGCAGTTGGAGCTCGGTGAAGAGGAGCCCATACCAGGTTCATGGAGAAGTCACCGACCTTGTTGTAAGTAAACATTGTGATATCAATAAAAGGAATACTTTTTCTGTCCCGAAATATGATGTGTCAAGTATATGTATTTGATTTATGTTTTATGCTAACATATAACCCATGATTTATATATGAGATGCATGTTTTTAGTTTCATGTTTATCTGTTTGTGAATGCAGACCAACCTTGGGAGGAGGCTTGTAGTCAGCGGAGCTATCGAACGTGAGAGGATCAACATCGGACATGGAGTAAAAGGTAAAGTTACCTAATCTTTTCACTTTGTCTTTCATGTATGAATTTGGGGTATATTCAGGGTAGTTAGAAAGGTAGGATACTTTCAGACGGTTAGATATGCCTACATGTTGAACTCTAGTGTAGTCCATAGGGGGGTTTTCCCACTATAGCAGAACTGGCGGCCATACTGGGGAAGCCTCCAGGGTTTTAGGGGATTTTATGGGTGTTTGATTGGTTTTTACCTTTTGAGTTTCTTTTTGAGTCTGTTGAGTCTTTAAAGGATTCTGGTTACCTATTGGTACCATACCAGTTCTCCCTGCCCTTTCAATCTTCATGTTTGTTTTCTTTTTTTGAGAAGTTACAGAGGTGTATGCGGCATGTTGTAGTACAACACGCGTACATACACGCCCTGCTTTTAGACAGCTCGTGTACATATGCAGGCTGTTGAAGTATCAGTAGCGTGTCTGTGTCAAGAAATATTTTCTTTAAGAAGAGGAAGTCAACCTCTTCCCTGATTGAAGTCATACTTCTCAAGGGTTTCATGATTAAGTATAGTGTCTCTGTTTTTACAGTCGCAGCCTGGGTTTGATGTTAGTTTGGTTATCTTTTCACAGATTTCTTGTCTTTAGTTCGAAAGGGTTTTAGGCAAGTCTTTGAGTTTTGTTGATCAACTTGTTAGGTGTCTTTAGTGACTCCCTGCGATCCGCAGTGGGCCAAAGGTCAGCTTTCAGTCTTGTCTTGTTTTTGACTTTTCCCCTTTCCCTTGCTTTAAAGAAAAAGAAAAATAATTTATTTCAAGTTTCTTGTTTGAAGCATAAAAAAAAAGAATAGAAAAATATTTCATTTCTTTGTTTGGTTAAGTAGTTGGGTTAGTTACTTTGTTGGTTAGGAAAAAAAGTTGTTTTCTTAAGTTCTTTATTGATTTCTTAGAACATTAAGTAGCTCGTAGTCGAGGGAAATTTCGTTTTAGGTTTTCCTTTAAAAGGTCTTAGAAAAATTTAGCTATGAAAAGTTGGTTAAAGAGTTAGTTGCAAATCTTTATTGTTAACTAGAAGTAATTTTCCTTCCATTTTCGTTTGTTTTTCCTTCTTCGTCTCTCAAAACACACCACTAGTTTCATTTTCGTTTCCCTGACTTAAAACAAGTGATTTAAAATTAACTCTAAAATTAAAATCAACTAGACTTTATGTTTGTACGATCAGTCAACTAGCCTAGGCTAGAGACTTGAATTAGGTTGGAGAGGAAACTCTTCAAGGATTATAAACAGACATTGGAGTCAGAGCTAGGGAGAGTAAAAAGTCTAGTAAACGTGAAAGTTATCTGGGACCCCTCTATAACACAAGGGCTAAACATGAGGTCGCGTGTAGAAAGGTAGCGGAGATAACCCCTCCAAAGTCGGACCAAGCGTAGTGGGGAACACATATTGAGGACTTGTCGTGGGATATTGTTGGTTGCATTTTCCTACGGAGCATCATGGATCTTGAATCCATTCGAGGTCCTTAGTTGTCTTCCAAAACACTTTCTTCCGATACCCTTGGTAGGTTTTGGGCTTGTTACCCTGCTCATTTCAGTCCACCCGACTGTCAACTGTACCCACCTGGTGATTGTTTGTGAACT
The DNA here is from genome assembly GCA_010110895.2 of Picea sitchensis. Classification (NCBI taxonomy): domain Eukaryota; kingdom Viridiplantae; phylum Streptophyta; class Pinopsida; order Pinales; family Pinaceae; genus Picea; species Picea sitchensis. Next base: position 5,958 of record SNQJ01S0220874.1, on the reverse strand, counting down.
GGAAACTTAGTTTCCTTTACTTTAGGGACTTACACAAGTGACTGCGGGGGTATACCATGGTTCCTAGGGTAGATGACAGACCACTCTTTGCAGATTATACCCAGAGGGTGCTTCCGTGTTTGACTTGCACTTGCACCAATAAGTTGCTCTAGTGTTGGTTGGCATAACTATTCTTCCTACTAGATAGTGGTTTGCTTGATTTATCTTATAGGAATTTTTCTAGTGTGTGCTATGTGCTCCCTAGTTTTCCATAGTGAGTTATTCAGTCATTTATTTGGGTCTCTAAACTAAGGTGGTAGACCACCCACTCCGTCGGTCGTGAGGACTTTTCGGTCTTCCGCTTAGAAACGTGGAGCCACCTCTTTACAGGCGTTGTTTTAATAACATTGGTTCACCAGAGTAAGTGTGTGAGACTTTTACAGACTTGAACAATCACGCAAGGGGAGAACCTATACATACGATCTTCATGGGAAAAGTTCATGATGATACCAACCAAAGAACCCCTTCGCAAGGGGAGTCTTATGTTTTTACTTTCTTCGGAAACGTTCGTGTCCCTTTGATGGCCACTTTGTACATTCCTAGGTTGAATGTGGGACTACCAGTATGGTTGGGTACCATTCCAAATGTCTCGAATTCTCTTGATGCTTCTCAGTTAAGAACCTTATGTCATGGGCATAATGTTGATGTTCCTTCGTCAGCAAAGTCTTCTCCTCCTCCTTCTCCCACCTCTGGTGAAAGTACAGTTAATAGTAACCGGAAGTCTAAACAAAGTAGAAAGAGGAAGAATAGGAAGAAGAAATCACCAACCTTTGTGATTCATGTTGGAGATAGGTCGTCAACCTCTGCAAGTCATGTTGAAGACCAACACCCAGCCTCTGCAAGTCATGCCGGGGGCAAGCACCCATCCTCTGCAAGTCATGCTAGGGGCAAAAGTCTAGTCATTGCTAGTCATACTGGCAATAGGTCTGTAGCCTCTGCAAGTCATGTTATCGACCAATCACCAACCTCTGTAAATCATGTTGGAGATGTGCAACCCGCCACTGTTAATAACGTTGGGGGCATTGATTATGTTGAGAAACCTAGATGGATAGGACATAAGCCTAAGTTCCCTTGTAAGCTTTGCAAGTGAGATTACCTTACTCATATGTGCCCTGGAATTCTAGAGGTACAAAGATTGTGGTCCCTGTCTGCAAGCTCTTCTGATTCTGAGTCTTCTAAGGTTTCCTCACAGTCTATTCAGTATTTGGTTGATGAAGTGGTCAAGCTAATGCAATATTTGGTTGATCCCACTCCTCTTTTGTGGGGTGAGGTTCCTTTATACCATGTAGTCTCGCAGCCTATTCAGCCATTGGTTGAGAAAGTGGTCATGCTGATGCAGTCTTTGACTGATCCCACTCTTCTCTTGGAGAGTGTCGATTCCACCAAAGTGGTCACACCGATGCAGTCTTCGGCTGATCCCACTCTTCTTTTGGAGAGTGTCGAGTCTACCAAAGTGGTCACGCCGATGCAATCTTCAGCTGATCCCACTCTTCTCTTGGAGAGTGATGTGTCTACCGACTATGTTTTTAGCATTTCCAGTTTAGTACTTTCAGAACAAGCGGGCATTCCGCTTGCTTCGAGCACACCCCCTCCAAGCCCTAGGATGGTTTCCTTTGATTGGAATGACCTTGTTGAGCCTCATCTTCCTTCTTCTCCACCTTTTCAAATAAGGGTTGAAGTTAATTCAACAAACATTTATTGATGTATTATGGATGAAGGAGCCTCTACAAGTATTTTATCCTCCTCTGTTTGGAAAGTCTTGGGATATCCTGAGCTTATGTCTGCTTCACATGAGTTGCTGGATTTTGACAGACGTAGTAGTGAATATTTGGGGGTTCTTCCTCAGTTGCCTATCTCGTTAGGTGGGAAGACTGTCCTTGTTGATGTTATAGTGGTGCAAGGCCCATTAGATTTCAATATGCTTCTCGGGTGTGATTATGTATATGCTATGAATGTTGTGGTGTCTACGCTCTTTTGGGTGATGCATTTCCGTCATGATGGAATAATTGTCACTATTGACCAGCTAGCATATGATAATCACCATCCTAATTCGACATGAGTTCAACCTACCCCTTTATATGTTCCTAGTGTCTGCATAGACTCTAACCCGCCACGGGTTAATTATGTGTCGTATTATCCTCGGTGTTCAATTACTTCTGAGCCGGAACCTGTGAAATCATTTTTTCCATCTCGAGACTTGGTCCAGCAACTGATCCATTGGTTTATCCAATGGGGGCATGGGATCCCTTGCTTCCCGCTCTTGGTCCAAGTGATATTGAGTCTACTTCTAAGTCTGATCTCGTTGTTTGTAGATCCTCAAGCCCTCGTGCTTCTGATTCTTCATTGATAGACTCTGCCAGTCCTGGCTAGAGCCTCCATCGTCATATGGAATATGGTCAGTTTACTTCACCCTTTGGGACTGTCAACCCTCATTTGCGTGATTTCTTGGATTTTGAATTTCCTTCTGATGAGGCTATCCTTGAATCCATGACTATGGTTTATATACTGCGGGAGGACCTACACCGTGGTTTGTGTTTTCTTCCCTTTTGGGAGACTTTCCAAGTTGACTATCGAAGATACTCTTGGTCTGAGACTAGCAGTGGGATCTACCTGAACCATTTTCATTCTTGAGTCGTAGCCCCCGGGAGTCTTCTTTAATCTCTTTTCAAACTCTCTAAACATGAAAATATTGTCGAGCGATCTTGTTGTCTTTCACGCTCGCCAAAATAAAACTTGAAGGCACGTCTGTCCATCGGTAGTTTACCCTTTTTTCAGTTTGGATGGTCAATTTTACGAACAAAGGTATACTCTACGAAATTTGATTCGATAGAAGAGTATTCTTAGGTATAAGTTTAACCCTTTTTCAGGCCCGAGGGACTAAATTTACAAAAAAGGAACCCCCATGGAGTCCATAGTTAAGTTATTTTTAGACTCCCTAAAATTGAAAAGATTGTCGAGTGACCTTGTTCTTTCACACCTGTTAATTGGTCCAGAAGAATATACTACACAGAGTCCATAGTTAAACTCTTTTCATAATCCTTAAAATTTAAAAGATTGTCGAGTGACCTTGTTCCTTCACAATCGTTAAATTGGTCCAGAAGAACATACCATACGGAGTCCATAGTTAAGCTCTTTTCAGACTCCTTAAAATTGAGAAGATTGTTGAGTGATCTTGTCTGTGTCACACTCGTTAAAATGGTTCTGAAGAGACATATTTTCGATGCTAGTTTATCCCTTTTTTGAGCCGACTAGACTATTTTCAAAAAAGGTACCCCAATGGAGCCTTCTTTTATGTTTTTTCAGACTCTCTAAACGTGAAAAAACCATCGAGCTTACCTTCTCTGGGCTCGTGAAAAATACATTGAAGGGGGTTTCATCGTGTCCTGCTAATCGCGTATGCATATTTGCGTCTTTTAGCCTAATGATGGCTCCATGTTGCTCTCAATTGAACCTTTGAAGCATGCCTTATATGCAAGCCTTGTAGCACGTTGCCTCTTCGACCTAACACCTTGACCCATGGAGGAATTTTCCCCAAGTGTTATTTTCCTGCACATGTCTCCTTGCTATGAGCATTAGTGTGTTCCTTGCGCTTGGAACTAGTATGCTTACGACACTCGTTCCTCCTTTGTAACGTAACATTATTTTATTCCTTTTCAAGCTCTTTAAAAATATTGAAAAAGACCAAAAAAAGTAAAAAAATACCCCAAAAAGAGGACGGGAAATATATTTTCTTTTTTGGCAAAGCAATGAGTCGCCCTTGGAAAAAGCACATCCTTTCATTTTTTCGTCAATATTTTGGATCTAATATGACCTTAGGAAGTTTTTATCGCTACATAGAGTTATGTCCTCCTCCATTTGGTTATTCTTCCAAACACATGGAGAGTTTGTGTTGCCTCCTGCATCATGAACTTATGTCAATGTCATACTGCCTGAGTCTGATCATCTGTCGTGCTCTTGTCCAAGGGAATTTTTAGCCAACCTGAGTTGACTTTCTGTAGTTTTTCTCTTGACCTCATTCCTGACCATCCCAAAAGTCCAATCAAGTCCTTGTTCAAAATCAATGAAGTTCTCTTCCTGGTCACCGAGATCCTCTTGTTTGTTCCTGACGATCCGTCGAAGACCTCTGGGTAGTGAAGTCGTACACTCACATTACACTCCTACCCAACTTTTGAATATCTTGAAGTTGTTTCTCAAGCTCTAAAGGCCTCGTCTCCAACCATCAGGCGTCATTTGCTTCTTGAAGATGGATACTATACATGTATACTTTGATTTTGAGATGTATATCCGATGTGTATTGTTCGCGGCTACACTTTATATAGTTATATGACATGGATCTGTAGTGTATTTTATTGGAACCCATGATTTATTTAATCCTAAGCATGGGTATGCATGCCTCAGAGAGACAATTGTTATTTTTGCAGATGGCACCCCCCGAACTCTGGTCCCGGGCTCACTCGCTTCATACATTGGTGAAGATTTTGCAATTTATTTTGGCCATCAGATGCTCTTATGATCTCATAGACTAGGGGGCATTTGTTATAACCCTAAATTTCTCCATACATGCATACCTGGCATTTGGCCCTCTTACTTGTTATTTTTGTCAAGCCATCACTGAGCAATTATTCTTAAAAAAATTATTTTTGAAAATGTACGTGCCCTGCACCACTACTTCCTGCATACACACACTTTCTGCACCACTGCATCCTGCGTACGTATGCTAGCTGCACCATTATATCCCACGTATACTTGCAAAAGTTGCAAAAATTAAAAAGTTGCAAGGAATTCGTTGAGATTACAGGCTATTGGGTAGTTTCCCAACTGTCCCGCCGCCTATATACCGTCACCCAACCGAATAACGATCCTTTTGTCATATAAAAGGAGGTTTTGGGGTCTCATTCCTAAGCCAAGCATAATAATAGTGAAACTCTACCTGATTCACATCCCCTCCTTGCCCCAAGAAATTCCAGTCACCTTGTGAGATTTGCATCAGAATTGCCCATTTTGCCCTTTTTCCTCCATCATAAACCTATTCCATTTCCCTAGAAGAAGTGTGAAAGGAGAAAGATATGTAGAGGTGCAGCTAGAGCGCGTTGAAGAGGAGCTTAAACTAGGTTTGTGGAGCAGTCGTCAACCTTGTTGTAAGTAAACATTGTGATATCAATAAAAGGAATACTTTTTCTGTCCCAAAATATGATGTGTCAAGTATCTGTATTTGATTTATGTTTTATGCCAACATCAAACCCATGATTTATATATGAGATGAATGTTTATAGTTTCATGTTTATCTGTTTTTTAATGCAGGCCAGCCTTGGGAGGAGGCTTGTAGTCAGTGGAGCTATCGAACGCGAGAGGATCAACACCAGACACGGAGTAAAAGGTAAATTTATCTAATCTTTTCACTTTGTCTTTCATGTATGAATTTGGGGTATATTTGAGGTAGTTAGAAAGGTAGGAGACTTTTAGACGGTTAGATATTCCTACATGTTGAACCCTAGTGTATTTCATAGGGGGGTTTTCCCACTATAGCATCCAATTAAATTGAAAATCCTGTACACTCATCCGTACACGTTGATTAAAAAATTGATTGTTGTATGAGATCCGTCTATATAGTCACGACCTTACAAATTCATTAAAAGGGTTATTAAGAGAGTTTCTTGTATCTTAATTGAAGAAATAACTTTTGAAAAGGTTATTAATAAGGTATCAAGGTAATATTAAGATATCTTTTAATATTGAGATTAAGTTAAGACAAAAAAGAAAAGATTAATTTAAGAAAAAAAAGGGGGTTGATTAGTGGAAAAGTATATATATGTTTTAGAAAAAATTGGTATATATATATATTAAAGTTGAAAATATGTCCAAAACACTTTTTTTTTAATATAAAAAAGGTACAAGTGAATGATATAACATCAAGGTGAT
>SNQJ01S0220872.1:0-14989 GCA_010110895.2 Picea sitchensis | reverse complement strand
ATATTGTCTTTAAATCTAACATAGATGCCCACCATTGGTGTTCAATTGTACAGTGTTCTCTTCAAACTTTTATTCAAGAACAAGATCCACTCAAATTGTTTGTTAACATTTACCATTGGTTATATAAAATTTGTAACCTTAATGAAGACCAAACTACTCGTTTTTGAATGCAATGAGATCTCCAAGTTGGATTTGGACTCAATTCTTTAACATAGCTCAATTTTTTTTTAAAATAAACAAATCATAAAAAATTTAAAGAATATATATAAGTAAGGTGATTTATCTGTTATGTATAGCAAAAATTGTCAATTGGGTTTAGCTTGGATGGTTGTGAGGAATGATTTTTATCTTCCCCATCGAGGTTCAATTCCCATAAATGACATGTTAAGCTCATAATGAGTATTTTGTAATGGCTTTGAGCCTATATGTATTGGAAAGTTGTCTTTGATTCAATTGGGAGTGGGGTATTTTTTGAAATTTAATTATTTCATAATATTATTCATAGCAATATCCATGGGTGTCCAATCCTATATTAATATTTTCCATTGAAACGTGCACATGTAATACTACAACAAGAAACACTCATATAATAAGTAAATTGCAATAGAATATGCATATTAGATATAACATTAAGAAAATTGAGAGTGACAATATTTAGCCAACACAAGAAACATTCATCATAAATATTCATCCATTGTAAATAATGTAATTGGAAAATTTCTTCTAATGACTTTTTTCAATAAGGAATTATTTGCAAGGTTGGTATACTTTTCCATGAAAAAAATGAATGACTCGCCAAACTTAAAATGGACACTCAATGCAATATTCTCTTACCTTTATAAACTCTACGATAAATATCATATCCTTAATTTTTTCCTTGGTTACTACTTACATGGTTTGAACAAAAAAAATTACTATAACCATCGTATGTGGAGTCGTTTGTCTTGAAGGCGATGTTCATTAGAAGTGTTTCTAGTATTGTTATGTTAATCAAATTTATTGTGTGTCAGAGATCCATGTAATGGAATAATGATTTATAGCCAATTGGTTATTGAGGATAGTGTGCTATTGGATAGTAAAATCAGAGTTGTAGTAGAGAAAGAAATGGTGTTATTCTAGATCCTAAGCTTTCATGTGTGTCACAGAATCTTGGATCTACACAAATATGGAATCCAGTTTTTCCTATGCATGTCTGGGATTGGTAAATGGACCATAGTGTCTAGATTCATTATTGTGTGTGTCACAATGAAACGCAGTGTCAAAAGATTCATCGGTTGTGATACCAATAGTTTGAGGATTACTTAGTGTGTCTGATTTAATCGCTTTCTTGGTGTGTTTGAGATGAGCATCAGATGGATTGGTGTGTTTGAGTTAATATAGATAAATTTATTATTGTGTTTGATTTGATAGTTTTCTTGGTGTGTCAAAGTTGAATGGAGGATATCTTGGTGTGTCTGAGATGAAAACTAGATGACGCCAATTATGGTGTGTCCAAGTTGGGAGGTTTGGTCTATATGATGAATATGTGAGTGCAACTTAAATAGAACATTTGGATGTGAATCTTCATGTTTGAGAACATAAGTTGAGCTAGACACTAGATCTTTCTTAATCATTAGGGCAACTACTACATGTCCATATGGCATACTCGAGTTGAATATTTGGAATGACCACCTATTGCATTTCCCCAAAGGGGGATTTTATTCACCTGTATAAGGATTTTTATAACACTTGGATGAGGTGGTAAAGTGTTGGTTGAATTCTGTATGAGTGGACTATATGTTGGTTGTGGACTCAGGGTGTTGATATGGAATCATAAATCTGTATACAAGTTGTTATGTGTGTCAGAATAAGGTAAGACTCAAGGGTCAAGTGTTAGAAAAGATTTGTTTCATTCGTTGCAGTATTTACCTCTTGGAATGTTGATGGAATTGGTTTCACATCCTAGGTGATTTCATCAATAAGTTGAATGAGCCATGTACATAAAAGACTTCCTATTACAAGTACTTTTTAAGGGGAGTATTGGAATTATTAAGTCCTACCTGTCTTATAGATTTATGTGTGATATTTGATCATATAATAAGATTGTGGATTTTCTTGTATTGGTCATTGTAATGTAAACTTTGTCTCTACTTTAGCACTTTTTATCCCAAGAGGTTAATAGATTAGTTGGCTATGAGAGATTCTCTCCGACTAGTTAGCTTCTATTTTGGTGTGTAGTTGAGATATTCTCTCAAATAAGTTGTTCCAATGATAATATAGTGTGTCTATCCTAAGGAAAATATTGATGTGTTTATATGTGTATTATTACATTGATTAAATGTTTTTTTCCCTTCGAAAAAACAATTTCATTGTTATTCAATATTGAATCAAAGGAAACTTTCCAAAATACAGATAAGGCTATTTATGCTTTGAGACAATCCAAAAAGTAATATGTCCTTCATACTATTTTTTTACATACCACATAATTATAAGTCTCTAATAATGTCCTCATTGATAATAAACCTTACAAAAGATGAATTTTTCATAAATTTACAAAACTGTGACGATGTTCTTGACAAAAACAAAACAAACACATTGTCCTTAGACTTAGAAGATATAAGATTGACCATAGCTTATCAGAGAATCCTTGTAGACCTCCTCTAAATGGATCCACCCAGGATGCTTCTCCAGTGCTAGTTTTGAAAGGTAGTCTACCATTGAATTGAACTGTCTATGGACATGTAGACCCTTCAACCATCTGAATTGAAGTTTTAGTTCCTGAATCTTCACCTTCTGTGGCCTTAAGTTGAGTTCTTCTAGTTGAGACTTCCCATCCAGCCAGTCTATGAAAACCCTCGAGTCACCAATCACCATTAAATATTCAATGTGGCATCCATTTGCAATAGAGAGGAGGGCCCATAATCTATGAAGTTTTTCCTTAGTATTAGTGCCAACACCAGCAACAAAATGTTCTTTGAAGAAATGTTTGGTTTTGAACTTCAATACAATTCCTACACCACAAATGCCACTTTTTGCGGCACCATAAAAGAACCCAATAGGATTATTATCAAAATAAACTGGGTTCAAAATTAAATCAACGCATTCACCTTTGTTTGGAATGGGAAAATTATTGATATCCAACACTATTCTTGAGGTGTTGGATGCATCATTCCTAGCCCAATCCTCAAACAAGATTTTGTTCCTATAATTCCAAATTCCTTAGAGAAAAAGAAATGGAACTACCCCATGTCTAGGAGATGAAATAAACCATCTATGAAGATTTCCTTCTAAAGTAGGCATGTTCCACGGTCCCTATAACTTTAGTTTATTATAGACATTTTCCTAGATAGATTGTGAAATTGAACACTGAAAAAAATTTGCATTGTATACTCTTCTTCGTTCAAGTAGAGAGTGAAAACCGAATGACCTATACCCCCCCTGAGCTTCTAATTTTCCCGAGCGAGGACATGATCCTTTAAGAAGAGCCACATAAAGAGAATTAACTTGTATGGAATCTTAACTTTCCACAATGCTTGGTACCACCAAATTGGATCCGCCACCACATCCTAAGTTGTAAGAGCATCATAAGCTAATTTGGCAGTCACTATTCCCAATGAATTATTCCAAGACTAGACTAACAGGTCCACATCACTTTTAATAGTAACACCACTATTTCTCAACATTTCCAGATAGCCAGACCATTCAATATCCAACTCACCCTCCAATCCAAGGCCCACTACTGAAATCCAATCTTGTGTATTAGAAGAATTTAAATATGTGTATGTGATATGTGCCAAGGAGTATACATGTAGGTCATTAAAATGTCGAACCAAAGCATCTAGAAGTTTGTACATGTGATAACAACATATGAAAGGGTCTTGTCCAATATGAACCCTAGTCTCATTCCCAACTGACCATGCCAGCCACCTATTCACTAGAGGCAAAGAACCCATAAAATTCTTCCAAAATTTAGAAGCAACATGAAACTTGTTATTATCAGTGTGCAACCAAAATACAACCTCAACACCTTTCAAGTACTTTTTGATCAAAACCTTTCTCCATGGATAGAGTCCAAAAAAACCCCTACAAAGGGACTTTGCATCCAATTCTTTTTCAAACCTGTTCAAGTTCTAAATTCGCCATCCTCCCAAATCCTTTGGCCTTGTAATTGAATCCCAACTGGCTAAATGAAACCCAATGGGTTTTTTAGCACCTTTCCATAGGAATCTAGAGAATATTTGACTGATGTTTTCAATAATATTCAAATCCACCTTTGCTAAACAGAGCCAATAAACCAACATATTTTGTAAAACAGAGTTGACTAGAGCCAGTCTACCACCCAGGGAGATCCATCTACTCATCCAATGTCCAATCTTCTTCTCCACTTTTTGGAGTAGCCAATGCCATTCATTTACTCTATAATCATTCAGTCTCAGAAAAAATCCAAGGTATTTCATACTTTGATCCAAAGGAGAAAGAAGCATCCAAAAGATCTCTACTACTCTATTTTTAAATGTGTTTAGACTGCACAGAATAGATCTAGCTATAAAATACCACACACATTTGCATAGAGAAATTGAGAGAGAATAAGCAAGAGAGAAATAATGGAAGAATTATCATTAACCGTATGAATAATAAATAATTTACGCATGATATACTCTGTATAACTCAACAAATGCACACTGGAGGTGAATCCGATGCACCATAGTGGTGGCCTAGAGTGATCTGGACACAAACCCACAGTTACAGAAGTGAACTGCCACCTAGTCTAGTCTCTCAAGCAATTACAAGAGTGAAATGCCACCTAGTTGAGTTAACTAGTCTACCAGTCTTCAATTAACTGACTGAAACAGAGTGAAGTGAGGAGGAGATTACGAAATCAAGGGTAATGCGCTAGTCTGGTGATGATCCCAAGGACAATGCGCATTATCTATTGATGATCCCAATGTTGCATGGTGACAAAACCAATGCAACATCTAGACTCCACTCAACTAGTCAAACTGAAGTGAAAACTGAAGAGAATATTCTCCTAGAGGAATATTCTCCCTAAACTTTAGTAGACTAGATAAAGACTAATAAACATAGGAAAAATCTTAGGAAAAATAAATCCTAGGTGTGTGTGAAGTAACTCCGGCAACACCCCCACTGAACATCATTATGGTGAAAATAAAGAATGGGTCCCGATAATGAGGCTATGTTAGGTACCCAAATACAAAAAATACACTGAAATAAAGTGAGGAAAGAGGGAAAACCTCATGGGAAAAACCTCCACTCAAGGTACAATGTATGTAAAAATAAGAAATAGCAGTTGTTAGGCAATTCTGTCCTTCACTCCAAGACGAATTCACGAAGAATGGAACTTATGCTTAGTGAAGGTCTTGGTGAAGATGTTTGTCGTCTATTCTGCTCAAGGACAAAATTGTAGGTCGATGATCCCCTCATGTACTAAGTCCCGAATGTAGTGCATGTGGGTCTTTATGTGCTTCATCCGTAGCCTCTGAACTCGATCTCTACAGAACTTCAAAGTTCTCTAGTTGTCACACTAGATGATGATCGGTCAATGAAACTGAATGCCCAACTCAGTGAGAAAATGTTGTAGCCATATAGCCTGAATGGTTATGTTAACTACCCCTTTGTACTATGCCTCTGTTAAAGATAGATCAATATCAACTTGCTTCTTTATTGATCAATATATAGGCCCGAAACCAATATTGAGTGAGTAACCATATGTGGACTTGCGATCAGTGTTATCACCACCGCAATCCGAATCAGTGAACCCGATGAGATCTAATGTAGATTCTGCTTCATAATTAATCCCAAATGTGGTGTTTCCCTATACTTATCAAAGGATATGCTTTGTAACCTTCCAATGTAGGTCATGCAACTCCTGCATGAACCTGGAAACTACGTCAACTGCATAGGAGAGGTCTAGTCTGGAGTGTGTGAGATACAACAAGCTCCCCACTAGTTGTCTATATAGTATGTTGTCAACCAGTTGAGTGTCCCCACCAACCTCAAGTTTGAATTCTGATAGGAAAGGAGTCAGAGTAGACTTGCAGTCTGTCATGTGAAATCTCTCAAGGAGATCTCGTGCATACTTCGCCTGAGACAGTTTGATGCCTGATGCATCCTGACTGATCTCAATTTCAAGGAAGAAGTGTAGCAGACCCATGTCCATAATCAAGAACCTGTCATGTAGAATCCTCTTGATTGCAACAATCGATGAAGTCGAGAAACCGATGAACAGTAAATCATCAACATACAGAACTAAGAGTAGAAGTGAGTCAGTCATCTTGAGAATGTAGACATTCAAGTCTGATTTACAATGTACAAAGTTTTGTGACAACAGATAGGAGTCCCTATTGGAATACCATGCCCTCGGAGCCTGCTTGAGGCCATAAAGATATTTCTTCAGTCGACAGACCAAAGAGGAATCCTGCATAAATTCCTGAGGCTGCTCCATATATATCTCCTCAGAGAGATCACCGTGAACAAATGAATTCTTCACGTCCATATGATGGACTTCCCATCCCTTGGTTTCCGCAATGTAAAGTTCCAAATGTATGGAATCCATCTTCGCTACTGGAGTGAAGGTCCCATCATAGTCAATGCCATGCACCTGCTAAAAGCCTTTGGAAACTATCTTGGCTTTGTATCTGCTAATATGTCCATCCACTATACTCTTGGTTTTGTAGACCCATATGCACCTGAAAAGTTTCCTTCCTGAAGGAAGGGGAACCAGATCCCAAGTCTAGTTCTCAAGGAGGGATTTGTACTCCTCCTACATGGAAGATTCCCAGAAGGGATTTACAGAACCCTCGCCAAAAGACTGTGGATCTAAAGACTGAACCAAGAAAAGATTCTTGGAGGGAAATGGTTTAGTGGCAGTGAGTGCAATAAGAGGCACCTCAAAATCATATTGAGTCCTCCTAGTGTTGGCTGGATCACCAACAACATCCCCTACATCTTGAAGAGTATTATGGGCCCACTTAGGCCTCTTCTCTAGCTCTGCATCTGCATTTGGATGCACTGAATCTGCATCTTACTGTATTGACTCTGTCTCTGGATCATCAGAATCCTCTAAATCATAACTTTTGTCTAAAGAAGAGTCGACATGTGCATTCTCATCATCTCGAATAGGTGGAAGAATGAAGGTGTTTGCATGCGGTTGTTGAGGTACATGTGAGACACTTTCCTCGAATTGGAGACTTCACTCAATGATGAGCCGGTCTGAGGAAAGATCAATAATTTTGTATCCCTTCACACCGTCGGGGTATCAAACAAAGATACACTCTGCTCTCTGTGGATCAAGTGCCTTCCTCTTTTCAGAGGGAATCCAAGCCCATGCACATGAACTGAAAAGATGAAAGTGGGTCACTTCCAGTTTGAGGCTGCTCCAAGCCTCATAGGGGGGTCTTATCCTTGACATATCTATGCGGAGATATGTTTTGGATGTATGTTTTGCAATTAAGTGCTTCGGCCCATAATATTCGTGGAAGTGAATTTTCATGTAGCATGCAAGATGCCATCTCTTTTAGAGATCTGTTTTTCCGCTCAGAAACTCCATTTTGTTGCAGATTATAAGGAACTATGTGCTGCAACTGAATGCCTGCCTCATGAAAAATATTTTGGATCTCGTGATTGACATACTCTCCCCCATTATCATTTCATAGGACTTTGATTTTATTTCCTAACTGAGTCTCAACCAGGGTTTTGAAATCTTTTGGGTGTTGAAAGACCTCTGATTTTTTCTCGAGAAAGTAAATCCATGTGAAACGTGAGAAATCGTCAACAAAAATAAGAACATACCTTTCTTTTCTGATTTATGGATTTGGAAAAGGTCCCATGAGGTCACTGAGGATCATATCTAAAGGAAAGGAATCTCTTTGAATCTTTCCTTTGTCAAATTTATCTTGAGGGTGTTTTCCAAGAGCACATCCCTCACAGATTCCTTTGGAGAAATGGATGTCTGGTAGACCATCAACCAATCTTTTCTTGCTAAGTTGTTGCATGTATCTGAAATTCAAATGCATGAACCTTTCATGCCATATCCTACTGCTTTCATCAGCATGGGTAACCAGTAAAGCATAATCTGGTTCAATAAATTCAGAAAATGTATACAATCTAGATTGATGATTTACCTCACCGGTAGCAACCCTGGAATTGGTTTTCATGTCATAGGTGTCCACAGCATTAGGTGTGAAAATGAATTTCTTTCCGGTTCCGGAATTCATCATCTGATACATAGAGAGAAGATTGACATAAAGTTTGGGAACGTGCAACACATTCTTGAAGCTTTCGTTGGTGAGTTCAATCCTTCCTTTGTTAGTGACCTCGACGGAAGAGTTGTCCCCCATCAAAATAGGAGGAAATTTCATGCATCCAATGAAGAATAGACTTCTTTTGTGGCATCCATGTGATGTGATTCTCCTGAATCTATGATCCAAGCAGCGAGAGAGGAGTTGATGGAAATCAAGGCATGGCTAGAATTGTCTTTCTTCAAATTTTGATCTTCTGGCTTCTTCTTCTTCTTAGTACCCTCGGGGATGCGATATCCAAGTTTGTTTTGTTAAAGTATTCAAGTCAGTAGATCTATTTTTTTTCTGCATGCATGCAGATTCTAGATGGAATCCTTTATGCCAGTATGTGCAATTCTCCCCTTTTCTTCCCTTTCCACCTTTGGATCTAGAGGCATCAGTGAAGGGTTTTAACTACCCTTCCTTCTTCGAATTTGCATGAGATTTCCTTTTTTATTTATATTTATATTTATAATATTGATGGATTCCATCTTGCATAGTAAGTGCATGTGCCTTTAGACCTTCGTTTTTTCCCATGTTGATGAGCTTGGTTTTCTCTTGTGTCAGGGATTCGATAAATTCCTCAAGAGAAGGCATCTTCCAGGTGGCTCCAAAGGTAAATTTGACTGAAATAAATGTGGATATGAACACATAGAATTCAGGACCAAGTTTGGAGAGAATGGTGAGAACCATTTGTTTCTCCTCCTTAGATTTATCAACCCCACAAGCTTTTAGTTCTGACAGTAAGTCCTTGTATTTTGTAAAGAAATCTTGGGGATTATCGAATATTTTTGGATCCAATGTGAGAAATTACACCTCGAGAATGTGTCCTCTCATATAATATTGTTTTCTAAATATCCCTTCCATGGTGGTCCAGGCTTCATTGGTGGTTTTACAGGAAGATATGCGAAAAATGATATCGGGAAAAATGAGACTGCAAATTGTTCTGAATGCTTCATCGATTTGATTTAGATACTTGAATTTTTCTATGGCTGATGTTGATTTTGTCTCTATATTCATGGTTAACCTATGCAATCCTATTCTTTGAAGCTGCATGACCATCTTCTCCTTCCATTAAAATAAGTTGTAAGGTGTAAGAATGAATTCTTTTGAGAATTCCATTTTTTCGTTGTCTTCAATCTTTGGTACCTACAAAAATAATTTGGTGTAGCTTTGCTTAGGATTATGTTGTCTCTAATACCATGTAAATGTGTTGAACCTTAATAGAATATATCTAGATAGAAAATACCACACACATTTGCAGAGAGAAATTGAAAAAGAAGAAGCAAGAGAGAAAGAATGGAAGAATTCTAATTAACCGTATGAATAATAAATAATTTATACATGATATACTTTGTATAACTCAACCAATGCACACTAGAGGTGAATAAAATGCACCATAGTGGTGGTATAGAGTGATATGGACACATTCCAGGAGTTATGGGACTGAACTGCCACCTAGTCTAGTCTCTCGGGCAGTTACAAGAGTGAATTGCCACCTAGCTGAGTTAACTAGTCTACCAGTCTTCAGTTAACTGACTGAAACATAGTGAAGTGAGGAGGATATTAGGGAATCAAGGTTAATATGCTAGTATAGTGATGATCCCAAGGACAATGTGCATTAGCTGGTGATGATCCCAATGTTTCATGGTGACAAAACCAATGCAACATCTAGACTCCACTCAACTAGTCAAACTGAAGTGAAAACCGAAGAGAATATTTTCCTAGAGGAATATTCTCCCTAAAATTTAGGAGACTAGATAAAGACTAATAAACATAGAAAAAACCTTAGGAAAAAGAAATCATAGGTGTGTGTGAAGTAACTCCAACACTATTAAGCAGATCATCATTTAAATTATGAGAGAGGAAACATGATTTTTAACAGTTGATTTCCATACCCGAGGCTTGACAGAATATTTTTAGAAGATATTTTAGGGAAATCCACTCTTCAATAGAACCAGAGACAATAATTAAAACATCATCCAAAAAAAAATGAGTGATGATGATACCTTTTGCAACCTGGATACCCTTGAATTTCCCACCTTTACAAGCCCTTTTTCAGAATTCTACTGATACTTTCCATCACCAACAAGAATAGTAAAGGTGAGAGGGGGAAGCCTTGTCACAGTCCTCTATTAGTTTTGAATAAATCGATTGGAGTTCCATTAAAAAATACTAAATAGTTATCACTAGAAATATATCTCATTATCCATTGTGTTACCTCCCATTTCAGGCCAATTTGAATCATCATCATCCGAAGGTAGTGCCCGCTAACCTTATCATAATCTTTCCTAAGATCCAACTTTAGAATCAGATATTTCATTTTCCTAGTTTTGACTATGTGCATACACTCCTGAGATAGCCCAACATCATAAAAAATAAGCATGTCTTTTAAAAACCCAAATTCTCCGATGAGATACTATAAGCCAAATTACCTTTTAACCTATTGGCAATAATTTTTGAAATGAATTTATATACAAAATTACAAAGTGCAATGGGTCTGAAGTCATTCAAAGAGGCAAGCTTCAAATCTTTTGGGATAAGGGCCACAAAGGTGGCATTCAATAATCCAATGAATTTGCCAGATATTTTGGATTCTTCAATAGCCCCCAGAAGTTCATTCCCCATAATATCAAATAAATGTTGGAATAGTTCTTGGGTCCACCCATTAGGACCAAGACTTTTGTTCTTTGGAATTCTTGAAATAGTTTCCTCTACATCCTCTAGAGTAACCTATTTCCCCACTTCATCACTTTCCTCATCTGTGAAAATACGAGGCACATCCTTTATAACTCCGAATTGAGTAATGGTATCCTCCTTATCTGCTTCTTTGTACATAGTCCTGAAAAACGTAAAAGCAACAAACCTAAGTTCAGCGCGTGAAGTCAAATTGTGTCCTTCTAAATAAGTTAATACCCAAATAGTATTAGTCAACCTTCTATGTTCAGCAAATTTATGAAAATACTTAGTGTTCTTATCCCCACTTTGGAGCCAAATGGCCTGACTTATAAGATGCCATGTTTCTTCATCCAACCTTAAAATATCCACTTTCTGCTTCTCTAAGGAATTAATAAGTTCTTTATCTGTTATAGAGAATAATTGAGAAGGGAAATTTCTAAAGATCTCTCTCAATTTCATGTCAATCTAACAAATTTCATATTTTATCTTCTTATTTTTCTCATTCAACAACTTTATCACTTCTTCATTGAGTTTTTTAAGCTTCTCCACTATTAAAATCATCGCTGAAGTGTTCACCCACTAAGCCATAGAACTCGAGCTAGATCAGACTAAAGTGATGAAATATGGTTCAATCAACTAGGCCTTATTAAATTTCAAGACAAATAGGATTATGATATGAGAGTGTTGAGTTCAAATTCCATGACCTGCATCTTTCCAAACTCCCTAACATCCCTTCATTTATGAGGAAACGATCCAGTCGTTTTGAAATACCTGTAGTACCCAACCTACCATTCTGCCAAGTAGGAATATTAGCGCAGGAAGGGACATCGACCAAACCAACAGATGTGAACATGTTTGGAAAATAAGTAGGCAGAGGATCCGTCCTAGCATGATCACTCCACACATCCCTTGAAGTCATTGTAAGGTTCAATTCGCCA
The DNA here is from genome assembly GCA_010110895.2 of Picea sitchensis. Classification (NCBI taxonomy): domain Eukaryota; kingdom Viridiplantae; phylum Streptophyta; class Pinopsida; order Pinales; family Pinaceae; genus Picea; species Picea sitchensis. The sequence continues at coordinate 3,096 of SNQJ01S0220872.1, read as the reverse complement.
CCAATGATTAATCCCCCTTCCATAAGAAAGCCACAGTCCAGCAAGGGCTTCCAAAAATTCACTCTATCCTTATATGGGCCATAGTAATTTAGTATTATGACCTTCTTAGTGACATCTTTTAGCTGGCCCTAAAGAAGGATACCTGCATTGGTGGCAAAAACACGCAGGTCAACACTTCTAGGGTTCCAACTATAGAGTAGTCCCCCAGAATGACCATTCAGATCCATAGCTACACATTCCCAAAAAGGACAACATTTAAGGAGAAATTAATTTCCTTATCACTAACTGCCATGGTTTCTTTAAGGAAGATAATATCAGGTTGAACATATGTGATCTGATGTTTGAGGGATAAAATTTTGTTAGGGCCCCTAGTCCCCCATAAATTGAGAGAAAAATAATCATGGAACAACCCCAAAAGAGGGTTTCATTTCTCTAAGGTCTCTATGGGGAGAGGAAGAAAAATGATGAGACATTTCACAAGATAGTGGAGGGATAAAAGGTACGAGACCTCCATCTATTGCCCCTTTCCCAATTTTGACAGCTCTTTTTCCTAGCCTTTTTTGCACTATGACATTAGATTTGTCAACAAGGCCAAGAGGATATTGTAACTTGTTAGATTCCATTAAAGGGGTGACTGAGAGGACCTCTTTATAAGTGGGAACATGTCCAATGGATCCTGTTAAATCCTTTGTTATCTCAAGGGAGCAATGATTATTCCTATGTAATGGGTCAACTTCCGACAACAATGGTTGAGTGGATTCTTCCCTGAGGCCAATAATATGGAGCCCCTTATCCATGAACAAATGAGTTTAGGGGGAGGGAAGTGTGTTCTCAACATTGGAACCAAGAACTTCCACCCCAACCAAACAAACAATATGAGAGACTTGATTGATGAAATCTGTTTCAGCGTGAACGTGAGCTTCCAACCCTTTTAAACACAAGCCCTTCCTTGTGGGATCCTTCTTGAATTTATTTAGTACTAAGTCCCAAAACCCCCAAAAATATCTACAAGCCAATCTTCATGAGAAATGAGGGATCTCCTGTCATCTGTAGATAGAGTGTTAAAAAAAGGAAGGATAAAATGTAGACATCTTGCCTAGAAAAGAGTCATGCTAGAAAGTAACAACATCAGGACCAAGGATGGAATGACGACCTAAAACCCTAGGAGACTCCTCCACACAGGTCGAAACATCCAGAGGCTTGTTCTCAGTGGGGCACTTATCTTTCAGGTGACCTGTCTGCCAACAAGAGTGACAACGAAAGGGTTCTCGCCAATAGTCCAGAGACTCCATAAAGGAGGAGTCTCCCAAAGATATTTTGATCTCGTTAGGAAAACCCAACTCCAGATCCATTTCTACCAGTACCCAGGCTAGCCTCTTATTATTCCACCCTAAGCACTGCTCCTCAAAATACACAAATCTTCCAACCGAATTTGCAATGTCTATGAAAATATGCACCGACTAGAGTTCTAACGAGAAATCAGGAAAGAGAATCTATAAGAATCTACTCGAGAAGGTGTCCATGAGAGGGTTGAATCCTGGTCGCCAATGTTTGAGCATGAGGACACCTTGGCTCAAGATCCATGGACGAACTAGTATTTTTTGCAGGTCTTCTTCCGCTAGGAGATGGAAGACAAGCCAATGATTTGAGAGTAGACTATACCTTTGGCAATAACTGACTAAGGGTTTCCAATATTCTTGAATCCAATGGGAAATATGGGCCTTCCGCATCTTGATATAGTATAACTTTCCTACCAGTTCCATAGAGCCCCCACTGGAAACTCTGTCCAACGCTAGATCCTTCCCCAAACATAGGCTAGGTTTCTCCTAGTAGACCTTCCAACATTTTCCTTGTCGATTTTTCTTTGCATAGACGCCTATGGACCTGTTCTTCCACACCTCCACCTCTTAAAGAAGAAGACCTAGACCCCCCATGACCATTAAACCGAGAAACCCTACCATTCAACACTTGGGTATGAGACAAAATCTCTTTGTTTGCCTCAGGATGTGAACCTTGTGCATGGCACCTATATCTTCCTGTTTCATTCACATGAACTTCATTACTACTATCTCCATGAGTCCTAACAAGCCCATCATGTCTGTCCTCCTAAGTGGGCTCAAGCCTAGGCCTATTGGCCACATGTGCCTCCCCTAAACTAGATCTACGACAGTTGTAAAGAAGTCTATAGGTCATCCCAAATCCAGTAGTGGAGACATGTCATCGTGAGAAAATGGAACCAATCACCACCTAAGCAATCCCCACGTAGGACAAACGAGCTAGATTTGTCGAAGGTTAGCGCCAACGACCCCTACTTTGAAAAACCCAAAACGATATTATTACATTGATTAAATAGATGAGTCAATAGAGTTAAGTTCTCATGTGTGAAGAAACAATATCTACTCTTGAATTTGTCTGTTCTATTATGATATTTATGATTTGATTATACAATATTTTCAAAATAAACTTTCATATATAATCATTACATTACAATAGTTTCATTACAATAGTTTTTAATGAGCAAGTTTATGAAACCTTTAATGATGATGATGATGATTAACCATTAAGATCTAATTGGTCTATTGGACCTTAAGAGAGTAAGTTACTACTTGTGAAATCATGAAATCCAGTAAATCATTTATTTGCAAAATTGCAATTTTACATTCTTTAAATTTCATTTTTAAATACATAAATTGATTCAGCACTCTCAAAAACTCTAAAGCACCCAAAATATGTAATCTCAACCACTAAAATATGCACTTCCATCTACCTTCTAAATTTTTTACCAGATTTTGAACAAAACTCAGTTAAAAAGAATAAAATAAAAAAACAAAAAAAAAACATAAAACATTTAAACTACATAGTTATTTTTTTTTTACATTATGAGAATAACAAGTACACCTTCGCAACTAATTTTGCCATAATAGTAACTTTTTGACATAATTGTGCCCTGTCGAGTTCTATCGAACTTTATGGAGGATTTAGGGGAGGTGGGAGAAGAGCAGATAAGTGCAGCAGATTAAGAGGCATGATGATATGGCAATTAACATCACAACAAATACAACTCTGTGTGCAAGCCACCTCCAGTTGTAAATCAGC